>JASAMZ010007293.1:0-11748 GCA_030248115.1 Linhomoeus sp. GSCO2_2 | reverse complement strand
ATACGTACTGTTGTATGTCCGTCTTCGACTTCAGTTTCGTATTGCTAGACCTTTCGCACGCGTCTACGACGTAAGACGAGCGAGATTCAGCACTTCTGTTTCGACCTTTTTGAGTTCTGTAGCTCGCGAAATTCAAACTTTTGAGTCTCGACTTCTCTTAACGAATAAATCGTGATGCTGCCGAAACATACTAAGCAACCTCAAGATAGTCTCTCTACGACGGAAGACGGCGTACAGAGATGTTTAGTTATTAAACCTTTGGGTTACTGTAGCGCGCAAATTCAAACTTTGAGATTTCGACCAATAGAAGAACAAATGATCAGTTGGTCAAGAGCTATGCCAGCAACCCCAAGATCATCTCCCTACGACGCACGCTGAGCGATTCAGCGATTTCTGTGCTAAAAACGCCGAATATTCACTTCGTGTTGCAGTGTTTGCGTAATTAAGAAACTTTTTTATGCCAAGCGAAAGCGCACGTCGAGACCTTTCAGTTGACCTATCGCACGCCGCTCTACGACGTAAGACGAGCGAGTCATAGCCGTTTTTCGGTTTGAACCTTCGGGTTACTGTAGCGCGCGCGATTGAAACTTTTCAATTTCGAAGTCTCTTAGCAACATTACCAGTAGAGTCGAGAGCTGTCCGCTAAAGCCCAAGAATCGCCTGCCTACGACTTACCAACGCCGAGATATGGAGCATGACGGACGCACGGACGCACGGACGCACGGACGCACGCACGATCAGTTTCGTGGGCTTCACCCGGCTGAGGCCGGAGCAATACGTTGCTTTTTGTTTGTTCTTGGTTCAGTTCGCTCTGCTTTTTGCAAAAGCGTCGACCTGTGTTTTAACGCGAAGCGATTGATGACATAGCTGTGCCGCTGGCCTAATCACACTAGTGGCTTGCCACGCAGCTTACCACAACATGTCTGTGATTAACTATCCTCAATATTTACGTTAGCGTCACTGACTGTTTGCGATATGACGCCACTGGACATCAGTAGTTTTCGTGGCGAGCCACAGAGTGCCTGTCGCCCAGTCACCACGATAGTGATAGTACATCAAGAGAAACAACGTCACTTTGTATCACTAACGCTACTACTCCTATTTGTGGTAGTTGCTTCTGGGATAACGTCACTAGACGTAACGCGCAGATTGTCTAACGGAGTCAGGAACATCCCTGAGTCTCCTCCTCGCAAGAGTGAATCACGCTATCAGTTGTATCAGCGCCAGCGGGAAACACAGTTAGCCTGAGGTATAGCTGGTCTCTCCTTCAGGAGCAATTTATGGCGTTACGGTTCGGTTACGTTATTGCGGGCGGTGGGCTGGCGGTGGTGACAGACGAGCGCTGCCGCCGTCGGCACTTTGCGTCCCACAGCTGTGATCCTCAGAGGCCGCTGTTGGCTGTCTCGCCACGTGTGACACCCTCGAGAACACGCAGAACGCGCGAACTGACTCGCTTTCTTCTCGACGCGCGAGCGCGCAAAATTAAGGACTAATCCTCCGTCCATTCCCGTCGGCTGGCTTTAGCGACGACGACACGCGACGAGCGGCAACAATTAGATCCAAGGGCACTCGCAGACTAGAAATGGCTGACTCGAGTGAAAGAGAGAAACAACCGACCATGGCGCAAGACTCATGTACAAATGAAGTTAGAGGAAGCGCTCGTCTGAGGTGCGAGACAGCGAAGGTGAGAAAGGAACCGGTTTTCCTCGGCGCGGGTCTACTACTTGCGGTGTCGATGTTTGCGAGGAAACAACGCCTTCGCTTGACAGATGCGTTCGCGTCTCGTCGTCAAGTCGCGCATCCTCCCTCTCTTTCTGGCCTGAACCTGCGCGCGAACGTTGTTCTTCAACAGAGACGGCCGTTGGTTGGTTGTTCTTTAGAACTGCGCCATGACTCTGCCAGCGCGCGTTGCTGCCCTCGCGAGGGGAGCTCCAGAGATAATAGCACGGTGCTGGCACATTCGGCCCTCTTCTCCTCGCCTCCTACCGTATATTCTCCTTTCGCCGACAACAAAGGCTCAGGAGCCGGTGGCGGGCCGTAAAGCGCCGAAGCATGGCAGAATATAAGGAAACGTAAAATTTCATGCGCTCGCCGCCGTCGCGAAGGCCAGAAAATGGCGTCTGGGTGAGTGACTGAGCGACGGCGACGGCGAGCAAGTTAAACGCCCATAAAGTCGGCCTGATTATGGCCGCGACGCGACGCCGACAAAGGAAACACTGGGGATAATTTCGCTTCCTCCGTCCAGCCGGCGAAGTCGACTTTGAAGTCGAGCAGTGGCTTGACGCCGAATGTACGTACCTACTGTATCCGGAAATGGGAAGCCAGTCAAGGCACTTCGCAGTTCGCAACTGTCTCTTGCGTATCGTGCGTCCAGCAATCACGTTTGTCGGTGCATGCTCACATAACTCAGAGGTTACTTGTCGACTGCATAAGAGGCACCACAGGCGGCGGCGCCTCCTCTGTCTGAGAGGAGGAGGAGCGAAATGGCAAATGTCAGCAGCGAAACAAAGGCGGAGTCAATTGGGACGAGAAGGGGGCATAAAAGGGAGAAGGCGATGGGTATCTCCTCTCACTCAGCAGATGGTGTCGCCGACGGTGCCGAATATGACACTCTCTTGCCAAGAGCACGGCTTGTTGATTGATGAATGCGAACGTAGAATAGAAAGGTCGTACGCCAAGAGGAATTCCTGATAAAGAACGACCGCACCAAACTTTTGGCAAGTTTTTTTTGTGGGATGTGACGTTTTCACACAGGTAGGAAACATCAGATAAACGGCGTCATATCATGCCGATACCATATCGCGAACGCGGCGTTATTACTGAGCTTTAGATCAGCTGTACAGACAACCGTATCGTGGTGATAGCTGCACTTGGTTTATGATACACGTTCTTAAGCCACTTTCTCCAGATACGGCTATGATGTGTGCAAAGTTCACTATTCTGGTCACCAAAATTTAACGGACACAAACTATAAGTTGAGCTTTTTACACACACACAGCTTGTTTATACTCGGCCCTAGTACATACTGGGGCCGCCCAGTGTTTGTATCACGCAGGCAGGAGGCAGGCCGGTAGGCAGGCAGGCAGGCAGGCAGGCAGGCAGGCAGGCAGGCAGGCAGGCAGACAGGCAGGCAGGCAGGCAGGCAGGCAGGCAGGCAGGCAGGCAGGCAGGCAGGCAGGCAGGCAGGCAGGCAGGCAGGCAGGCAGGCAGGCAGGCAGGCAGGCAGGCAGGCAGGCACGCAGGCAGGCAGGCAGGCAGGCAGGCAGGCAGGCAGGCAGGCAGGCAGGCAGGCAGGCAGGCAGGCAGGCAGGCAGGCAGGCAGGCAGGCAGGCAGGCAGGCAGGCAGGCAGGCAGGCAGGCAGGCAGGCAGGCAGGCAGGCAGGCAGGCAGGCAGGCAGGCAGGCAGGCAGGCAGGCAGGCAGGCAGGCAGGCAGGCAGGCAGGCAGGCAGGCAGGCAGACAGGCAGGCAGGCAGGCAGGCAGGCAGGCAGGCAGGCAGGCAGGCAGGCAGGCAGGCAGGCAGGCAGGCAGGCAGGCAGGCAGGCAGGCAGGCAGGCAGGCAGGCAGGCAGGCAGGCAGGCAGGCAGGCAGGCAGGCAGGCAGGCAGGCAGGCAGGCAGGCAGGCAGGCAGGCAGGCAGGCAGGCAGGCAGGCAGGCAGGCAGGCAGGCAGGCGGCGGGCTGGCGGGCGGGCTGGCGGGCGGGCGGAAGGACAAGAGCGTCCATAGTATCGCCATAAACTGTGTTTGTTATACCATAAATACTCTAATAAGTCCCTCCCCTCGAATAAGCCCCCTCCAATAGTACCCCCTCCCCCCAAAGGGAGGTTTAAAAAATAAGCCCCCCTCCAATAGCACCCCCTACCTTATGTGCTATATTACATGTATGTGCACTATAAGGCATACTGTGTGCATGAATAATGTACTTTAGCACTACTACAACTACTAGTAAATATACCCTTAGTGCATGCTACGGTAAGGATATTCAGTGCCTGGAAGGTATATTCTGTATAGCATGAGTGCATTTTGTGTACCTTTGGTCTATGGAAGAGGGGTCGAAATATTAAGCCCCCCACGAATAAGCCCCCCCCCCCCTCTCCAATAGTACCCCCCTAGAGGGAGGTTAGTTGAACAATAAGCCCCCCGGTGGTTTATTAGAATATTTACGGTAGCTTTCAACATTTCTGCTAGAAGTTACTTTAGATGCTGTGATATGTGCAAGGAAGAAGCCGCCTGTCTCTTTTGGACACTTGAGTATATTCTTTGCCCACTACCTTCCTCAGAAACTCTGGACAGTCCAGGTAAAGGGTTACTGGAGTTTTTCGCTCTAACACCTCCTCCTCTGCTTTCATTCCGCTACCGAGGACAAAGAGAAGGGGGGGGGGTGTCAAGCGGAAAACTCCGACAAGTATCCATTCCCTACATATGTAGGTACATATGTCACACCCAAAATGCGCAACCACCCAGAAGGCGCCATATGGCAGACTGTAAGTGGAGTGAACACTCCTCCATTTACTTCACCTCCTGCTCAGGCCGGCTGTGCCCCTTCCCCGCTATAACGCTTCTGGCAGCTTTCACTAGTGCGAATTGAGCATTCTGGGTGGTCGCCACCCAAAACCCACCATATGGCGGATTCTGGGTAACGACCACCCAGAATGCGCCATATTGCGCGCCCTGGGTGGATTGCGGAAAGTGGGTGTAACATATTTACGGCATTGAAATTAGCTACATATGGCTGCGCTGTTTATATAATGTAGTACACGTGTTCAAGAAAATCTGTACACGTCATCTCTGGAACAGGTCTGCAGCTAATTTCTGTGCTAAGTTCACCCTAGAGGTTCACCCAGGTTTGACCGTCACTACACACATATCGTATTTCCCCGAATAGAACACTTGGAGTTATATTTTCAGAGGGGCCCTTAGGATGAATGACAGTCTATTCGAGGGGGGGGGGGGGGGTGGGGTCAGAAGTGCCAATCTGCTTGGCCTTTTGTGCATTTTAGCAACCCCGTGAATTTTATTCGACGAATGGCGCTGTATTTTTCAGAGGGGCCTTTAGGGTGGGGGCCTATTCGAAGGGGGGGGGGGGGGGTTCTATTCGAGGGATTGGGTGCTCCAATCGGGGAAATACGGCAACCAACTCCTGTGTCTGGCAGTGCTATCACGGTTTGCACCCAAGCACCTTTCTAGGCGGCAAACAATGTGCTCAGAACACGGATGAAATGGAAACACGAAACCCAAACAACAAACGGATGAAAAGGTCAGATATTGAGGCTCCTTTTGGTAAGTATGGTCCAAGAAATCAGCAAGAGGTACACGGAAGAAAGGAAGAAAGAACGGCGCTCAAGTGCCCGATCTGTGTGGTAAGAGTTGTTTTTTCGCCGCGCCTCAGCGCGGCGAGGTGTATATATACGGATGACAATGCCTGTGTGTGTGTGTGTGCGTGTTTCCGTCGCACCGAAGTAAAACATATGACATATGTGGTCAAGTAGAGTCGAGGTCACTGAGTACGGAATTAGATGTCAGTTTCTGTTGCTAATTTCGCGTTTTCGAGATATTCGCAATTACAATTCCAAAATGTCGAAAATCGACTTTTTCGCCTGATGATCTAGCGGCGAAATTTCCTCAGAAATGGAAAGAGCATAGACCGCGGATAATTTGTAACACAAAAGAAATCTTTTGCAAATGTGGAATTTAGTACAAATACGCGATCGTTTGTCAAAATTCCATAAATTGACTAAAATAGGACGTCATTTATTGACGAATGTGAATGCAGAAATGGAAAGGTCGTATGCCAGTAAGAATTTGTGACATAGTTTTACAGGTTCGAAAAATTGCAATTTCGAGATATTCGCAATCAAAATATGAAAATGTTGAAAATCGACTTTTACGCCTGATGAACTAGCAGCGAAATTTTCTCAGAAATGGAAAGGGCATGGACCGCGAATAATTTGTACCACAAAAGAATTTTTTTGCAAACATGGCATTACTCAGAATTGCGCGATTATTTGTCAAAATTCCATAAATTGACAAAAAAAGGACATCATTTATTGACGAATATGAATGCTGAAATGGAAACGTCATACGGCAATAAGAATTTGTGATATAGCTTTACAGTTATGAAATATGGCAATTTGGAGGTATTTACAATTAAAATGTGAAAATGTCGAAAATCGACTTTTTCGCCTGATGGCCAAAAGAGCTGTTTATTGATGAACGTGCACGCGGAAATAGCAATGTCGTATGCCAAACACAGCAATTCGCGATGAAAAACATGCTCACAAACCTTTTGGCAAGTTTTTTGTTGGATTTGACGTTTTGACACAGGTAGGAAACATCAGATAAACGGCGTCGTATCATGCCGATACCGTATAGCGAACGCGGCGATATCACTGAGCTTCAGATCAGCTGTACAGATAACCGTATCGTGTGGATGGCTGCACTTCGTATTAAGGTACACGTTCTCAACACCACTTCTCCTGATGCGTCTAACGATGCGTACAAAGTTCACTGTACTGTACACCAAAATTTGACAGACACAAAATATAGGTTGAACTTTTTACACACACAGCTTGTTTTTTTCGCCGCGCCTCAGCGCGGCGAGGTGTATATATACGGATGACAATGTCTGTGTGTGTGTGTGTGTGTCTGTGTGTGTTTCCGTCGCACCGAAGTAAAGTCAGTGACATATGCGGTCAAGTAGAGTCGATGTCGCTGATTACGGATCCGATGTCCGTTTCTGTTGCTAATTTCGCATTTTCGAGATATTCGCAATTAAAATTCGAAAATGTCGAAAATCGACTTTTTCGTCTGATGCGCTAGCCGCGAAATTTCTTCAGAAATGAAAGGAGCATGGACCGCGGATAATTTGTGACACAAAAGAAAGTTTTTTTTGCAAATGTGGAATTTAATAGAAATACGCGATTATTTGTCAAAATTGCATAAATTGACTAAAATACAACGTCATTTATTGTCGAATGTGAATGCAGAAATGGAAAGGTCGTATGCCAATAAGGATTTGTGACATAGTTTTGCAGTTTTTAAAAATTATAATTTCGAGATATTTACAATCAAAATACGGAAATGTCGAAAATCGACTTTTTCACCTGATGATATAGCGGCGAAATTTCTTCAGAAATGGAAAGAGTATAGACTGCGGATAATTTGTAATGCAAGTGATTTTTTTTGCAAATATAGAATTTAATAGAAATGCGTGATCATTTTTCAAAATTCCATAAATCAACAAAATAGAACATCGTTTTTTCGCCCGGCCTCAGCCGGGCGAACCCCTACGAGAGCTTATCGTGCGTGCGTTCGTTCGTTCGTTCGTTAGTCACGCTCTCAGATCTCGGCGTTGGTAAGTCGTAGGAAGGAGATCTTGGGCTTTATGGATAGGTCTCGACTCAGTGGTAATGTTGCTAAGAGGTTTCGAAATTCAAAAGTTTGAATTGCGCGCGCTACAGTACCCCGAATGTGAAAACGGAAAACGGCTATTACTCGCTCGTCTTACGTCGTACAGCGGCGTGCGATAGGTCAACTGAAAGGTCTCGACGTGCTCTTTCGCTTGGCATTAAAAATTTTCTTAATTACGCAAACACGCACCACGAAAAGCGACATTATCGCGTTTTTAACGCAGAAATCGCTCTAACTCGCTCAGCGTGCGTCGTAGGGAGATGATCTTAGATTGGTTGGATAGCTCTCGGCTCACTGATCATTTGTTCTTCGATTGGTCAAAACTCAAAAGTTTGAATTTCGGGAGCTACAGTAGCCCAAAGGTTTAAAACGCGAAATTTATCTAACTCGCTCGTCTTCCATCATAGAGAGATGATCTTGAGTTCGTTGAATAGGTTTCGGCACTCTGATAATTCCGTTAAGAGAAGTCGAAATTCAAAAGTTTGAATTGCGCGCGCTACAGTAACCTGAAGGTCCAAATCGCAAAACGGCTCTAACACGAGCGTCTTACGTCGTAGAGCGCCGTGCGATAGGTCAACTAAAAGGTCTCGACGTGTTCTTTCACTTGGCGTAAAAATTTGCTAATTACGCAAACACGCACCACCAAAAACTACATTCTCGCGTTTTTTTGCATAGAAATTGCTCTAACTCGCTCAGCGTGCGTCGTAGAGAGACGATCTTGAGTTGTTGGATACATAGCTCTTGACTCACTGATCGTTTGTTCTTCTCGCGAGCTACAGTAACCCAAAAGTTCAAAACGCAAAACTTCTCTAACTCGCTCGTCTTCCGTCGTAGAGAGACGATCTTGAGTTTGTTGAATAGGTTTCGTCACACTAATCATTCCGTTAAGAGAAGTCGAGATTCGAAAGTTTGAATTTGGCGCGCTACAGTAACTCAAAAGTTCAAACAGCAAATCGGCCCTAACTCGCTCGTCTTACGTCGTACAGCGGCATTCGTTCGACCGTTTGAAAGCTTACGTTGAGGCAGTTGTTGAACGGTCATTCCAAAAGAAATACTTTTGTTTTTTTAAACCCTTGTCTTACGAACAACTTTGTCTGATAAAAAATTATTCCCGGGCGATCCCAATTTTGCGGGGGGGGTGTGGGCTTGTTAGTTTTTCCGGGCGTGCCCTGCGTTCCCTTCCGCCCCCCCCCCCTGCTGGGGTGGGTCTTCCCTGTTTTATTTTTCCCCCGGGCTCCCCCCGCCCGCCCCCCCGGGCCCCCCTTAAAGGAGGGGGGGGGGGGGGGGGGGAGGGGGGGGGGGCGGGGGGGGGGGGGGGGGGGGGGGGGGAGGGGGGAAAAAATTTTTAAAAAAAATACATTTTTTTTTTTTTTTTAGAGAAGGGGGGGGTCCCCGGCGGGGGGGCGGAAGGGAGGGGGCCCCTCTGGGCCGGTGCTGGCCGGTCTTTGGGCCGGTTAGTACATTTCTTTGGCCCGGTGCTGGCCGGTGACTTTTCTGCCAGATTCAAACTGTGGCCAAGCCTAAGGTTGAAAATGTCTCTAATAAGCGCACCCCTGTAAGCCTAAGCCTGTGAGTGTATGACGACGGTGTGCTGAAGCATAGGAGGTTTCTGGGCCGGTTAGTAGATTTTTGGGCCGGTGCTGGCCGGTCTTTGGTGGAATGTACTGGGCGTGATTTTCCGCCAGATTCAAACTGTGGCTGTAGATTGCAGGACTGGGTCTGGTGAAAAGCTTTCCGTGAAAAGTGCTTGGAATTCAAAGCCCAGGGAAGGAGTGTGCTCCTCTAAGCCTAAGCGGTCCAATTGGGCTGTTCTGGAGAGAGGGGGAAAGCCTAAGGGTCTCTAATAAGCGCACCCCTCTCGGCATATTGGCAGACTGCACGCGCACAAGGCTCGAGACAGGCGCAAGACTCCCAGGGACGCCTCCCCTATTAGATAAGCGGCTACCGTAATTTTATTTATTATACCTAAATAATACAAATTTTAATTAACTCAAATAACGCCCCTTCTGTCCGCCAAACTCCCTTCCAGCCCTGCACACAGAGGGGGGACTACGCGTCGGAGGCGAATCTATTGGACGGGGGTGAGTGAGCTTACTAGCGCATTTGGGGAGTTTCACTCCGTTTTGGGGAGGGGGGAGTACGGTAGGGGGTGGGGCGAGCGATATTTCGGCTCGTTTGGGGGAGGGGGAGTACGGTAGGGGCGGGACGAGGGCAGTTTCACTCCGTTTGGGGGAGTAGGGGTGGGGCGAGCGATAGTTCACTCCGATTGGGCTTGGGTTACGGTGAGCGATATTTCGGCTAGTACGGTAGGGGTGGGGCTCGTTTGGGGGAGGGAGGGAGGTCACCTGAGTGAGTAAATATTTCCGTGGGAGGGTGGATAAATTCCTAGCGTATTGGGTGGAATAAAATTCGCCTAGATAAGCGCGCATAGGCGCAGCAGTGGGGAACGCTCCATATATGGTCATAGGGGCCTCCCAATTCCAGGAATCGTCCAGCTGGAGCGGCGGTGGCGCTCGGCCATTGGCTGGAGGTGGAGATGGCCAATAAGGAGGAGCGCTGGTGCTCGAGCGGCACCCCCACGTCCAGGGGGTCTCCAGCTGCTGGCCAATCAGCGCCTTTCCCGCCAACTTCGAGCGCCTTAAATAGCCGCCATCTTCCATTTCTGGTCAGTCCTCGGACTTCCCCCTTGATTATTTACGTCCGTTCTCGTCAATGAGAACCCCGCATACGATCGCGCATTAGTTCCTCCTTCCTCCTCTGGGACTGGGATTGCGTAGTGGGAGGGTGCCGTTGTGGTCGTCGTCGTCGTCGTCATCGTCATCGTTCTCTTCTCTTAGCCTCTGTGGCTGGGCTGCCGTCGTCATGGATCTGAGCAGCGTTTCCTCAGTGGCGGAGCTGAATTGGCTGATCGAGTTGGGACTGCACAAGTCAACGCCGGGCCTGTGGGACGCCGTCCTCAGCCAGTATCTGAAGATTTGCCCCGACGGATCTTTGCCCCTGGGCGACGGCGAGTTCTGGGACTTTCTGGACAGTCAGTCGACCGCGTCAGAAGCCGCTCCGGTCGGAAGTCAGGTCTCCGAAGATTCCGAAGGCTCGCCGCCTATGAAGAGACCCTGTCTGGTGCCCGACTCCCCTGACGAAAGGGAGTGGTGGCGTGCCCCACCACAATGCGAGTGGCGGAGCCTCGGAGAGCGCCAGGCCTCACCCGACTACGGTGTGCCGGAGGGCTGCTACCCCAAGTGCCGCGGCGACGAGCACTACGACATCAGCACCTCCCTCTGCGTGGCCGTGGAGGTGGAGCCGGTGACCCAGAGCGACGGCAGCCTCCTCTGCCGCATCTGCTTGCTGCCCTTCCGCTTCCGCCACGACTACGCCATCCACCAGCTGTCGGAGAGTCATCTCTACTGGCTGCACAGGTGCGCTCCTCCACCCCTACCGTAACCTGACGCCGTTTAGAAGGGAACTGACCATCTACCTTTATTTCCACAGAGAGTGGAACGTCTCGGACAAGGCGTGCCGGGGCTGCGGCAAGGTCAAGGGAGGCTTCGGAGCCTGCGGACCCTGCTTCGACACCAGACAGGAGGAGGAGGAGGAGGAGGAGGAGGCCATACCCACCCCGCCGCCGCCCGAGGAGCAGCTGTGCCCCATCTGCGGCGGGCCCCGGAGCGGTCGGGGCATCTGCTACAGATGCTGTTTCCCACCCGAATGAGCTGTGTGCCGACTGTTTGTGCCTGTGATCAGTTCTCGCTCTCTCGGCTACCGTATCCCGCTCCTTTGTGACAAACTATCGAGAGAAGGACACAAAACACACATCCTCCTTCGAAGGAGGGCAAACGCGAACACGTTGCACGTTGAAATAGGGGGAGAAAGTTCTTTCTCCCACACACACACACACACACACACACACACACACACACACACACACACACACACACACACACACACACACACACACACACACACACACACACACACACACACACACACACACACACACACACACACACACACACAAACACACACACACACACACACACACACACACACACACACACACACACACACACACACACACACACACACACACACACACACACACACACACACACACACACACACACACACACACACACACACACACACACACACACACACACACACACACACACACACACACACACACACACACACACACACACACGATCGCACACACGGAGTGGGAAAGAATAGCCGGCACAGCAGAATCACCTCCTGTCCCAGAGAACCAGAGCCGAAAGATTGGTCACTCCTTCCTCCTCCTGCTTCTTTCGTATTGCGCAGATGAGAGCGACCAGTTCAA
>JASAMZ010007292.1:0-28936 GCA_030248115.1 Linhomoeus sp. GSCO2_2 | reverse complement strand
GTGCTACGCGGGATACGGGCCTCAGGACAAATCTGGTTACCTGGGAGTGGGAGCGCAATCTAGACAAGATCAAAGAGAATGCCGCAACGACAGGGACTAGGATACCCGCAGAGATACAATACGAAGCGAATGGCCGACGCAGTATTACAAACACGTAAGACAGGAAACCAAACACACCACATCGTCACACCTCCCCTTAATGGGAAGTCGCGTCCACGCGACTAAGACTACACTATGTACCTATGTAGACACGACACTTTGCAAAACTGAGAACGCACAAGGTATAGAGACGGCAGCAGCGAGAAGCCAAGAGCAACGGCTTAAGGATGACTTCAATTCAAGCAGTTACACAGCGACAGGCATTTATGTACTCACGCAGGAATCAGACGACAAGACAGGCGAAACGCTTACAATACGTGGGCAGACGTGACTTCCATGTGACAGCTGTAGCGAGAAATACAGGTCCCAAATTGCCACTGGTCCAGGGAACCGTAGGGGTCGAGGGAATAGGGTCCAGTGTTGCCAGAATCCATGGTAAGTTTAGCTGGATCAGTTGACTTGCCAAGGGCGGTGGTCCTCCACGGAGTTCCGGTCGTCCTCGTCCACGCTGGTGATCGGCTGCTGTTGAAGAGGTCCACGGCTGGTGATTGGGTGTGGCGGGAGTGTCCTTGACTGCTGACGGGTTGCGGCGGCGAAATCTTGGCGTTGCCCGGTTCGTCATGTCCGCAATAAAAGTAACATACGGTGGTGGGGGCTCGCCAACGTGTGCTGAGGAGGCGCCTGAGTACAATGATGGGAGGATGCGTCCACTTTTTCGCCGAAGAGGTAACGGGGGCACTCTTTAAGGGAATTCTTCAGCGCGCCTGTTTGGCCAATGCGGTGCTCCTCTTGCCGATCGAAAAGACTTGGGCCGGGCATTGACACTCTAGATAAGGTGTAGTTGCGGGCGCGAATTTCACACCAAGCGTGAAATGACTCAGCAGTTGGGGTCCCGTGATTGTTCTCTTCCCGTCGTACACTATTGATTGAGCTAGTGCTTGTCTCAGCCCTTTTTTGGCTTTCAAAATACTTGGCGCCAGGAACTTCCACATCGGATGCATGAACCACTGTTTCTGAGCGCGTGGTATTGAGCTCGCCGTCAACAGCATTCGATTCCAATCTCTGGAGACGCCACGACAAGGATTCCAGCAAATTTGCAGTGTGCACTTCAGTTGACTGCCAGCTCTCGCTGTTGTGGTTGATCGCAGAATTTTGCACTTCGGCACTGTGCGCCTCGTAATTTGCGCTGTCAGACTCACCAATTGCGAGCTCGAGTTCGTCAATGGGTTCGCGACAATGACGAACGAAGTGGTCCCAGGAACCGCAACGGAAACATCCTAGGGGTTCTTGAACTGAAGTTTGTCCAAAGCCATTATTCAGAGAAACGTCCTGCTGGGGAGCGTGGTCGCTGGCTTCTCTATAGAATCCAATGCCGACTACTTCGGCATTTCCTATTTCGCTCACTTCAGCCTGTTGCGCTAATTCACTGTATTGTGAGAAATAATGAGGGCGAGCACTGCTCGCGAAGGCGTTAGATTCAAATGACGCCCATTGTGTGCTACCTCTCCCTCCTAATCGGCCTTCGGCTTCCAGCCTGCCAACCATTGAGGCCGTCCAGTCAACCAATTTCTCGAACGACATCTCTCTTAGCGGCCGAAGGTCTGGCGCGCGATCTCGAATTTCTGCTCGTAATCCCACTCTGAACGTTTCCCTCAGAATTGTTTCGCAGTTGATATTAGCGTTGGCGGCACCCTGTCTGTCCAAACACCCTTCTCCAAGGGCAATTTCCGCCAAATCTCGGATCGCGTTCGCAAATTCCGTCACAGTTTCATGCTCTCGTTGCGCGCGATTAATTAGTTCCCAATAATACACGGCGCGATCAGTTTCTCTCTGGAAACGAGTGCGCAGCGATTTGCAGAGTAGGTCGAAATTATTTCGCGTATGAACGGCTACTGTAGCTACGTGAGCTGACGCATCTCCGTCTAACCTCTGGCACAACAATTCTGCCTTTGAAGCATCAATTACACCGCACTGCTTGAACACTCGCTTGACCCACGTGAGAAACTTGTCAACGGATGCAGAGGGGTCTCCCGTGTAGGGCGGGAACCGTATCAGTTCCTTGTAGGCGAGCTTATCTGCCATCGTTGCGGTAGGCGATTTAGCGGACGGCGAGGCGTCCTGCGGCGCCACAGAATTGACCCGCTGTGCAATCAAATGCTGTTCGAGGGCCTCGAACCGTTGCATGGCCTGTGTGATTCGCTGAAACTGTTCGGGCGACACTGTGACAGTACCGTCACCATTGACCGTGGGCCTACTAGAGGGCGAAGTATTAGCGGTGCTCATTATCGTGCGAAACAATCGCCGTGCCACGGCGCTTCTCTGTTTTCGCAGTATTCAGAGTCAATGGGGCTAGCAAATTCGTTGTCCGACCAGGACAAACGACATCGGCTGTAGTGCAGCGTCAGTCGCCAATCAATAGTTCTGCGAGAAAGCTAGTGAAGTGGGCTATAATGCAGCATTAACCCCTCCTGTCCGCAGAGGACTGCCTCGATGCTGGCTATATGTCCGCAGAGGTCTGCCTCGATGCTGGTTTATGCAGTGTGATTATTGAGTAGCCGACTATAGTGCAGCGGAAGCTACCGTGACAGATTCAGAAACTGATGTAGCCGACCATAAAACGGCGGAGGCTACAATAGGTCCGCAGAGGTCTGCCTCGATGCTGGTATAATTAGTATGTCCGCAGAGGTCTGCCTCAATGCTGGCTGCAATGATGTGCGATTAGAGGGTAGCCGACTATAGTGCAGCAGAAGCTACCGCAAGACATTCAGAGATTGTTGCAGCCGACCATAATACGGCGGAGGCTACAAAAGTCCGCAGAGGTCGGCCTCGATGCTGGTATAATTAGTATGTCCGCAGAGGTCTGCCTCAATGCTGGTAGAAAAGTATTGTCCGTCTGGACAGTTTGGCCGCCCGGGCCTTCAAACAAAAGGTGGCTTTCGTTATACTGCAACACGAGCCACAATACAGGGCTGCAGAGAGCTCGATGCTAGCCTTCCCTCCTCTCGGCTGCAGAGTTACTCGATGCTAGCCGACACACTGCTCTTGAATTTCAGAAAGATCAGGCGAATAACAGAGAAGTAGTATTGGCCATAATGCGGCACGAACTACTTGGACTGCAGAGACCTCGATGCTAGCCTTCCTGGCTGCAGAGTCACTCGATGCTAGCCAAATCCAAAATTCCAAGGCAAGACAGCCTCTAAGGCTTTGAACGAAACTTCAGCCCCAACTAACGGCTCCAGTAAAGATGCTCCGTGCGGCTCCGGGCCTTAGCCCTGGCCGTTACACTTTCGTGTCCGTTTTCTAGGCGCTTTCTATTCACAAACAACTACAATGGCCCAACTGGGCAACGACGGTCGAGACAATGCGAAACTCAGCATAGGCTCAAAACTCGACAGAAACACTCGACGACGAAGCACTGCGATCGCGGCCTATTTATGCAGGGTAGATAAGCGAGAGTGCCACGCGGGATATGGGCCTCAGGACAAATCTGGTTACCTGGGAGTGGGAGCGCAATCTAGACAAGATCAAAGAGAATGTCGCAACGACAGGGACTAGGCTACCCGCAGAGATACAATACGAAGCGAATGGCCGACGCAGTATTACAAACACGTAAGACAGGAAACCAAACACACCACATCGTCACACAAGGCAACATTGGGATCGCCCGGAACTATTTTTTTGAGCAAGACACACGCATTTCTGAGCGGTTGTTGCAGGGCAACAGTGGGATCGCCCGGGATTAATTTTTTTAGCAGACAAAGTTGTTCGTAAGACAAGGGTTTAAAAAAACAAAAGTATTTCTTTAGGAATGACCGTTCAACAACTGCCTCAACGTAAGCTTTCAAGTGGTCGAACGAATGCCGCTCTACAACGTAAGACGAGCGAGTTAGGGCAGATTTGCTGTTTGAACCTTTGGGTCACTGTAGCTCGCGAAATTCAAACTTTCGAATCTCGACTTCTCTTAACGGAATGATCAGTGTGCCGAAACCTATTCAACAAACTCAAGATCGTCTCTCTACGACGCACGCTGAGCGAGTTAGAGCGATTTCTACGCTAAAAACGCGAGAATGTCGCTTTTCGTGGTGCGTATTTGCGCAATTATCAAACTTTTTACGCCAAGTGAAAGCGCACGTCGAGACGTTTTCCTATCGCACGCCGCTCTACGACGTAAGACGAGCGTGTTGGAGCCGTTTTGCGTTTTGGACCTTCGGGTTACTGTAGCGTGCGCAATTCAAACTTTTGAATTTCGACTTCTCTTAACGGAGTTATCAGTGTGCCGAAACCTACTCAACGAACTCAAGATCGTCTCTCTATGACGGAAGACGGGCGAGTTAGATAAGTTTTGCGTTTTAAACCTTTGAGTTACTGTAGCTCCCGAAATTCAAACTTTTGAGTTTCGACCAATAGAAGAACAAATGATCAGTGAGTCGAGAGCTATCCAACCAACCCAAGATCGTCTCCGTAAGACGCACGCTGAGCGAGTTAGAGCGATTTCTGCGTCAAAAACGCGAGAATGTCGCTTTTCGTGGTGCGTCTTTGCGTAGTTAAGATAATTTTTAATGCCAAACGAAAGAGCACGTCGAGACCTTTTAGTTGACCTATCGCACGCCGCTCTACGACGTAAGACGAGCGTGTTGGAGCCGTTTTGCGTTTTGGACCTTCGGGTTACTGTAGCGCGCGCAATTCAAACCTTTGAATTTCGACTTCTCTTAACGGAGTTATCAGTGTGCCGAAACCTACTCAACGAACTCAAGATCGCCTCTCTATGACGAAAGACGGGCGAGTTAGATAAGTTTTGCGTTTTAAACCTTTGAGTTACTGTAGCTCCCGAAATTCAAACTTTTGAGTTTCGACCAATAGAAGAACAAATGATCAGTGAGTCGAGAGCTATCCAACCAACCCAAGATCGTCTCCGTAAGACGCACGCTGAGCGAGTTAGAGCAATTTCTGCGTTAAAAACGCGAGAATGTCGCTTTTCGTGGTGCGTGTTTGCGTAGTTGAGAAAATCTTTAATGCCAAACGAAAGAGCACGTCGAGACCTTTTAGTTGGCAATAAGTAATCGGCGCTCAGCGCTCATCCGGCGCTCAGCGCTCAGTAATCGGCGCTCAGTTTGGCGCTCGTTGAAAAAGCCGATTTTCGACCAATTTGAAGTGTGTTTGAGTTGGAAATCAGTTCGGCAACGACCTGCCGACAGTTACAGGCACATTGGCGCAAAGATTGCAGGAAACATCAACCGTTTTATGGTTTTCTGAATCCACTGTTACGGTAGGCGCAGTTTTCTAGTTTTGTGTAGTCGAGCGCTGATTATTTCGCGCGCTTACCCAACCGAATTTATTTTTCATCGATTTCAATCCATTTTCGAATTAAATAGAAGGAGTTTTATGCTTCGCAGGACTTGTGGCAGTCGGGAGTTGAGGGTAAAAGTGTTTCGCAGCTTCAGAATAGATGTGACGGCTCAAAAATTGCGGTTTTTCGGTGAGCGCCGATTACTGAGCGCCGAATACTGAGCGCTGAGCGCTGAGCGCCGATTACTTATTGCCTTTTAGTTGACCTATCGCACGCCGCTCTACGACGTAAGACGAGCGAGCAAGAGCCGTTTTACGTTTTCACCTTCGGGCTACTGTAGCGCGCGCAATTCAAACTTTTGAATTTCGAAGTCTCTTAGCGACATTACCTGTCCATAAAGCCCAAGATCGCCTTCCTACGACTTACCAACGCCGAGATCTGAGAGCGTGACGAAAGTACACGGACGAAGAGCTCTCGTAGGGGTTCGCCCGGCTGAGGCCGGGCGAAATAACAGTGCACACCTAACTGGATTCATGGTCTTGCATCTGATTCAGTGACTGACACAGATTCAGATCGACAGAAGCAGGATACTTCATCGACTTGAGTCTACTTAACTCCTCTAAATGACCTACCGATACATATGCAAGTTGCGTGTGTTCCCACGTAACTGAAGGTCTCCCACCTGCATGCCAGCAGCCAGTGCCGCTTCCACTCCATTGGGAGCGTCCTCAAAGACCAGAACATCCCGGGGCAACGGGGGTTGGGGTGTGAATCTTCCGTTGCAGACGAGGAAGCAGTCTGGGTGGGGCTTGCCCCTGCTCACTTCAGGGTCGTCCCCGCAGGTGACCACGTGTGTGAACAGAGACATCAACTCTTTGTGATGGGTGGTCTTGGACTCGTACGATACGGATGAGGAACCAGTGCAGATTGACTGCGGCACCTGCGATGAATGATTGGACATAATCTCGATCGTTGGTCGCCAATAGGTCTAGACTTATCGGCTACCCACGACTTCATGTGGCAGGGTCGCCGATAGGCCTACACTACAGCTTACTCGCCAGTTCCAGTGTCATTAGTACGCCTAATAGACCTATAGTGTTTGCACTTGCAATGCTTGTTGCTTGCAGTGGGTGGTGTTGTCAATACACGTGTAGGTACGATCGGAAGGATCGGAAGGATAGGCTGAGGGAGCTTACGCCATCTCCTCCCCCCCTCCCCCGACTAGTCGAGAGCATAACAGTTCACAGTTCTGCTCTTCTACCCCCCCCCCCCCCACCCCTTCCAAAGGCGGACGACCAGTGTCTCAAACAGTCCAACAATATTATTGTGCACATGTACTCTGACGGGCTATATCTGAATAAGTGCCCCCAAAGTCTGAATGAGTGCCCCCAAAGTCTGAATGAGTGCCCCCAAAGTCTGAATGAGTGCCCCCAAATTCTGAATGAGTGCCCCCAAAGTCTGAATGAGTGCCCCCAAAGTCTGAATGAGTGCTCCCAAAGTCTGAATGAGTGCCCCCAAATTCTGAATGAGTGCCCCCAAAGTCTGAATGAGTGCCCCCAAAGTCTGAATGAGTGCTCCCAAAGTCTGAATGAGTGCCCCCAAATTCTGAATGAGTGCCCCCAAAGTCTGAATGAGTGCCCCCAAAGTCTGAATGAGTGCTCCCAAAGTCTGAATGAGTGCCCCCAAAGTCTGAATGAGTGCCCCCAAAGTCTGAATGAGTGCCCCCAAAGTCTGAATGAGTGCCCCCAAAGTCTGAATGAGTGCCCTCAAAGTCTGAATGAGTGCCCCCAAATTCTGAATGAGTGCCCCCAATGTTCTAAGTGCGGCGTCTGTCTAATCACGGTGTGGATGAAGCCGCGGGGCCAAGAATCTCGTCTGTGGGAGTCGTTATACCTTGTTTGTTCTCTATACCTTCAAGCAAGATTTCCTTTGGAATCAGGCTATGCTTAGGCTCGCCCTGCGCCTACAGTGCACAAGAGTCAGTCGGCGTCGCAGTCTGGCGGGTCGAAGCTTAGGCTTAACGCGACCGGTGACCGACTTCAGGGCGCGCGGAGCGCGCCCTGAAGTTGGTGGTCGCGGTAAGCCTCAGCTGAGACCCGCCAGGCGCGACGCCGGCCGAGTTTTAGTGCAAACGGTAAGTGAATTAAACACTCCTCCATCCACTTCACCTCCTGCTTAGGCCTGCTGTGCCCAACCGGTTACTCACACGGCCGTGGTAGTAGCGCGCTTCTGGGTCCTGGGGGCACTCATTCAGAATTTGGGGGCACTCATTCAGAATTTGGGGGCACTCATTCAGACCCAACCACTCTGACGACCTACCCCCTTAGAGTGAAAGTGCTTGACGAGCTCTACGGCGCCGGGCAATGTCTTGCAACTGGGAAAGAGGTCGAAGATGATCTTGGAGTAGACGGCGTCGTAGTCGGCGTAGGTGACGCCCTCGGCTGCCAGTCCACTCATCTCCAGCAGGACTGCCACAGCCTCCAGATTGGTCCTGCCCATCTGACGCCGCTTGATCTCCCACGTGAACTGACGACCCCAGTGGGACAGGGCCTGTTGTTGGCAGTTGCGATGCTTCATGTGTGACAGTTTATGACATCAAACCACGCCAAATCGTCTACGAGGAGTGCTTTCGCTCACTCGCGTGTTGGCTTCTGTGAAGAGAGGCTCAGTGTCGAGAATCAAGCCGTCCAGATCGAATATCACGTGCGTAACGGGGTGAAAGTGGCCCTTCTCCTCTACTCCACTTCCAGGGGCCATCTCACTTGCCAAACTTTCTCTCACAAATCACAATTTCAATTCAAGCAAATCAGACGTTGCGCTAGCACATGTTTTGATAATGCCCTCGTCATTGTGCGCAAGCGTTTCCTGCCGTTAGGCCCCTTGCGTCTTTCCGGCACGCCTAATCCATTTTAGCGCAACATCAGAGTGCACATGAACACACGATACGATCGCCAGAATCAGAGATCGTAGAACCAGAACTTGTGCTGTTGCAGGCTTCCATAGCGCGACGTTTCTCCACTCCTGGGCGACTGTCCTCTCGCTCCTCCTCCTCCACTCGTTCCCTCTTCCGGTGGTTCCTCTTGCTCTCTGATGGTCGTTTCTTTGGGATCGAAGCTGACCAGCACACTGGGCGGATGCTTGGAGTAGACAGTCTCCCGCTGACTTCTCGGCAGCGAGTGGAGACGCAGAACCGGCGGCCCAACCAGACCACTGGATGAGGATGCCGTGTGGAATCTGGCAGCAGCACCGTAGATGGGATATAACAGGTAGGCACATCAGTGGCATAATACTATCCGCTGCCTTTAGCTTGTGAAGTATGCACATACTGTAGCTTTAGGTACCTGCGCGTGGAGGCGCTGCTGAAGTTGAGCGTGCTGTTGACGCAGGACTGGATGGAGGGAGGTGGCGGAGGGAGGGAGTAGGTGTCCTCATCCCCAGTCCCTCTCTCCCCAAGTGGCGGCCGAGGGGGCGTGGCCAGCACGGGGGGAGAGGGCAGGGAGGGGGACGTCGACGCCGAAGGGGGACGACGGAGGCGATCGGCTGTCGAGAGAAGATCGGTCGGATCTTCTGTGGGATCGGCATAGTTGTCGATTCTGCGATAGACGCCCTCCGGAGGCAGCGTCTCGTCACTGCCGTAGGGCGAAGACGCCCTCGCCTCCCTCTGCAGGGCCTCCAGCTGAATTCCACCATGACATTATTATCAGTAGGCCTGGGATACAGTTGTGCAGGTTTGTATTATCCTAGTGCTTGGCTCATCAAGTTAACCAGCAACCTTCTCTCTAGAGCTCTCGTAGTAAGGTTCGCCGTTTGCCTTCGCCGTCATAATTCTCCTCTCGAGAGTCCCTCTGCCGTCACTGGAGGAGGCCACTGTGGTCACCAACACCTTGTGGCGAAACGCTGACACTTCGTCTGTCGATGGTCGTCGCCGTTGCTGCTGCTGTTTCAGAGGGGCGCTGCTTCCGGCCGACAGCAGACTGTGGTTATCATCCGTATCCGTTGTTGTCTTCTTGGGTGGAGCAATCGCTGCCGCCGTAGATTGCTCTTGTGCAGGAGTAGGAGCAGGCAGGGCCAAGGGCATCAGCTTGAAGTCGATAGGCAGCAGCTGTGCGGGAGGCTGACGCACCACCCGAATGTAGGTGGACAGGCGGAAGGGACTGGCGTCATATCCTTCCTGGCCCTCTTCCTGCTTGACCAGTCGGCATCTGCAGGGCCTGTTCAGAATGGCCAGGGCGCAGAGGAGGACCAACGCCGCCGACAGCACGGCCAGCCAGAAGACCTGCCCCACTAGCTGGTGCACGGGGCAAGACGAGAGACTCACCACTGCTGAAGAGTGGCACAATTGCATGCTTCACATTTGTGAAATTAGGCAGAAAGGTCTGCATTATTTTATCGACTCACTACTAATGTCGGACTGGTCCATGACGGTCACTCTGAGCGAGACGTAGAGAAGAGCTCGCTCGAAGGGTGTCCTTCTGCTGTCTCTGCCAGTGATAGCTTCAGCCCGTTCCAGGCAGCTCGGCTGAAGAGACATGGCGAGTTGTCACCGATTACGCAAACAACTACCACTGGCAGTGGCACCACTGAACGCACTCTGAAGCAGACGTGGCTGTGGGCGTCGCAGTGGCTGCTGGAGAGGGCGCACTGCAGGTAGAAGTGATGACTGCCGTTGAAACGGAACATTTCCAGTTGAGCCCGTCGTCTACCCCTCTCTTCTTCGTAGAAGGGAGTCATGTGGCCTCCTGAGCCCTCAAGGGGACAGCTGAATCGGTGCAACTGAGTGATTAACTTGATCGTATCAAGACAGAAGACAAGCCACCTACATACCCATTTCCATCCAGAAGTCGCACCATTCCAACGGGGCTCTCGTCCGAGAGGGCGACGCAGCTCGCGACGCGCAGACGCAAAGCACTCAGTGCTATAATTCAATGAATCTGACAACTATGTATATGTGAAATGTATTGCGGACATGTAGGACAACCGTCATCAAAGTGCAGCTGCAATAAGTAGCTGTGGCCTACGACGGCCTCTGCCACCTGGGCCCCTTCTTTGACCGACCACAGAGAGGATCTGATCAGTCCAACGCTTTGTGGAAGGGGAATAGGGCGGCCGACTCTGAAAAGGCGACGTGTGTACATAGTATGCATGTAGGTTCGTCGACAAGATCGACAGTGAACTGACAAAGTAAATCATGGCAACAGTACCTACACTATGTACCTACTCGTCCACTGTGGGTCAGCAATTGTTGAGATTCCACCGTTGAGTCTCACCTAACTGGAGGCGGCCTAACGGCAGTCGAACTGTTTCTACTATGGACGGGGCCTTTGTCCCAGCACTGGACGAAGAAGGCCTCGTCGTTCAGGGTCTCCAGTTGGCCGTGACGCCGGACGCGCACCAGGACTGAGTAGACGCCGTCAGCCTGGTGAAGTAATGTCTACTCGTGAGCTTTGTACCGCCTGACTCTGCAGACAACTCCACCCACCCACCCTGTGGACAGCGCAGTGTCGACTGGTCCTGTCGGCGGCCAGGGGAACGAACAATTTGACTGTCCTCCTCCCTTCGAGGTGTGTGGTTGAAGATGTGGATGTGGAGGAGGAGGACCAGGCGGAGCAGGCGCTTTCCTCCAGTCGATCGCCCGTGTGAACGAGCACGAGCTGGCCCTCTTCCAGCAGCAACTCGAGACGAATGAAGCGCTCCTCGCAGACGGCCAGCACTGAGAGAGACGAGACCAGTGGTCACACCAATTTTGTTGCCAAAAGTTCAACTCACGGTTCGTTGCAGAAGCAACGCAGATTGTCACTGGTAACAGCACGGCCAATGACAAAGCGTGGAACATACTGCCGTTCACATTGTGGCTATTAGTCCACTCGATTCAGCGATGTACAGTAGCTCTCTTGTGTTTGACGCCCTACGTATAACATTGTATAGGTAGGTTTGAAGAAGCGCTGACGAGGGGGAAGAGTGTCAGTGGCGTCGTTGATCCTTCTCGGCCCGCGCATGCGCTCGGTGGGGAAGGGAAAGGAGACAACGACCTGAGACGGCTGTCCGCAAGGGGCAAGCAATTTCCGCCTTACTCCCCCTTCCTTTATTCGCTACTGTTCCACCCTTTCCCCCCCCCCCCCCCCCCGTCTTTGGCCCCCTCTACTTTCTCTGCCTTGGCATACATGCGCATACAGTCGGACCAGTCGAATCGCAACGGCAACCGGCAATCAAAGTAGGTACCTATTCATTTGTCCAGTGTACGTACGCAGGCACACTACACGGAGGAATTGGCACAGTGCAGCTACCCATTGAGAAGGGATTTGTACTGAGAACAGTTCTCTTGCATCGAATCGCACCCAATCGGTTGATTGCACGTGTCAGTTACGACTACAACATTCGGGGCTGTAACAGAACAGGGCGATCGTATATGCGCATCGAACAACAAGGAACGAAGAGTATGTACGGTCAGTACCGGGTTTTTCCGCTTAAGCGCCCCGGGGCGCTTACGTTGAAATGGGTCCCCTGGGGACCTAAAGTTGGCGCCATGTAAGCGCCCCGGGGCGCTAAAACGGAAAATGCTCTAAAGTACTGTAGAAGAGTTCTGGTGACTTATTTTGGCGTTCTGCGCATTTAAAAGCTTCTCTAAGTGTCCAACCGACAACTTCCAGCCTCAAAGACGTCACATGCAAGCTTATCGGGCAGTTACAGTGAACTTCAAAACAAAATGAGGCCCTGTAACTCGGCGCGGGCGACCTACACAGCTTCCTCAGCCTCTGCCAAACCATATATGTGTGCCATTTGAGCAATTTGCAGCAACGTGTCCTACTACAATTCAAAATGAATTGTAGTATAGTATAGTATAGTATAGCCCTACAAATTTTAATTGTGGTATAGTATAGTATAGTATGCCATTCTCGAAATGCATTGTAGTATAGTACTACAATTCCACTTGTAGTATACAACATACAACTACCCATAACAGCTGGAAATGTGGCAAAATTTAGCCAAAGTTGTTCAAGCATGTGCTACAAAAGTACAAAATGTACTGTAACACCAGCATTTTCCCTGTGTACTGAGTCGAAAGGCCATCCACCATCGAGAGTATCGACAAATTTGCTGCATTCCTCTATACTATAATTAATTCTAGTATATACTACAATTAATTGTAGTATGGGCCAAATTGTAGTATAGTATAGTATAATACCACAATTCCAGACCTAATTGTAGTATAGTATAGTATGCCATACTATACTATACTATACTGTTATACTACAATTGATTATAGTATAGTAGGACACGTTGATTTGCAGCGTCACTGATCAGTAAAACTTGCATAACAATGGTCTGAAATGTGTTGCTATTGTAATATTCCAAGCTTTCTCGCGTAATTTACCCGTCAGACCTGCTATTTTACTGACATCACAGCGAAAAACTTTGGCACCACGTAAGCGCCCCGGGGCGCTTATGTGGCAGTGAAAACCTCGTAAGCGCCCCGGGGCGCTTATGCGGGGGGGGGGGGCGCTTAAGCGGAAAAACCCGGTAAGTGACCAGAAGAACGGCACGGAACAACATCACATACGCATAAACACACTGTCGGACACGCTTAGCATCATGGCCGATATTGAAGTGTGATGAAGTGCAGTATTTCGACATCACCGACGGCCATGACGGGAACATTCAGCACAAACGAAGCAGAGTACGGTAAGAAGGAAGAGTCGTCGTGTGTTTAGTGTCTAACCGGTTGCGAAGGACCACAGACAGGGCTAAGTTGCAGCACAGCAGCGGTGAAGGCGAAAGGAGCGATTCACACGTTACAGGGGAGTATTACGTGGTAGTGGTAGATGGGGGGGGGGGGGGCATTTGCATGGACATCGTTCACAGCAGCCTTGACGAACAGTGAGTGACATCGTGAAAATGAACTCCTGCAGAATGGACAACCGCACAACAGGAATGGCAAAGAGGCAGAGATGCGTACTGTAACATTCATACCAGGTACGCTAGCTACCGTACGTATACATTAGCACTGAACTGACAAGTTGGCCTCTTTCACTGGGACATTCCCAGTAG
This sequence comes from Linhomoeus sp. GSCO2_2, assembly GCA_030248115.1. Classification (NCBI taxonomy): domain Eukaryota; kingdom Metazoa; phylum Nematoda; class Chromadorea; order Monhysterida; family Linhomoeidae; genus Linhomoeus; species Linhomoeus sp. GSCO2_2. Next base: position 15,504 of record JASAMZ010007292.1, on the reverse strand, counting down.
AAGTGACGCAGGGTGAGGGCTTAGGCAGTGTAGTTACCTATGAAAACTTGACGTCAACAGTAGCTCGTAGTCATACCAAATGATAGCTTCAACAAAACGGTGAAATCAATCTACATTCAGTTGCAACAAGTGTTCTCGTTCAGTCCTCTAGGTGCAGTGTGGCGCCTCCAGGGCCCAGTGAGACGTCGCCTGCTGGGGCGTCTCCATTGGTGCTGCTCTGCTCCTTCATGTCGGGTATGTAGTCGCGGGCCATCAGACAGGCGAACACCGTCATCACCATCTTCGACTTCACCTGCAACACCACTGATCGGTGAGTAGATTACTGTGACTCGATCGCCAATAGAAACTCATTGCAGTTTTTGTTTCTGTTGACACTACAATGCTGATCGACTTTCAATTTCGGTTTCACTGTCACTCACGCCAAATTCCGAGTTTCAGTTATTCAGTTTCAATAACTGAAGCTGAGTTTCAGTTATTGAAGCCCAGATGTCGCAATATTTTACCTTTCAAGCCATGCCTGAGTGTTATGAAAATATGCTAAACTCGTGGTATATATTTAATTTCTTCAGCAAGCAGTAAATAACTGAAAATAAATTGTGAGCTTCAGTTTCAGGCCCCTAGCAGTTCAGTTTCAGCCAACTGATTATAAGTGAAACTGAGCCCGCTCCATTTTGTCTAAGCACTGAATTGCAGCGCATAGCAATACAATTATTACCTCGACGATGTCCTCAGGGAGTGCGTAGACCTTGGCGCCAATCTTTCTGGCCACGGTGATGGCGTACTTGGCGTTTGCCAACTTCTCCTCTTCTGAAGCAGCCTCCATCCTCACCAGGTCATAGTTGATTGTGTGCGGCTGGATGGCGTCCACCAAGTCGATCACCGGCAACGCCGTCGAAATACGACTATCTTGGAAGCTGCTGATACGACTCTCCTTGCCGCTAGACGACAACTGCAATGCGGGCATGAGAGACATTAAGTCAAGTCATGTGAATGAATCCGAAGTGGATGTACGTACCTTGTTGTTGACCCAGTCAATGATCTCTTTGTCGGTGGCAAGGGTGTCGCCAGAGTGGGTGCACTGAGCCAGAATGCTGAGCGTGTAGGCGCGCATCAACTGCCAGACCAAGGCTGAACATTGCGTTTATCAGCTCAGGTAGCGTCGACGAAAATGCCGACCATTTCAAGTTTCCATACCCAGTGTGAGTGTCTGATTGCCGTCGTAGATGTCCTTTCCCTGAATGCCCACCAGACTGAACCTGAGCTGCTTTCCCAGCTCCACGGCGTAGTTGCAGTTCTGTATTTGGTCCATCATTCCTCGCAGTTTGTGGAACTTCACCACCACCCTCTTCCAGTTGACCATGCCCTGACGAATGGTGTCGTACAGCTGAAACAGCGGTAGTGGGGCACTGGATTGCATTTCATTATTTGTGCTCATGTGTATGTTGTTTAGTATGTATGTGGCAGTTATGCACGTACATACCTGGAAGATGACGACGCCGTTGCGCAGGTCTGTGTAAAGCCAGTTGACGTAGGGGTCGACGCCCATGGAGTTCATCCAATTCCTGTAGGTCTTTTCTTCCCTGGTTTCGTCCACGATCTCCTCCACTGCAAGCAGAGACACATGTGAAGACGCAGACTGTCAAACAAGCTGTTTTAAAAAGTTGAGTTGTTTTATTAATACAGAGTGCTTTGTGAGTATTTCAAAGTGGAAGAGTAAAAGAGTGGATACTTTTGTAAAGTATTTCGAAGCCTTTCCGATATGACGCGCGCCCGCCCGGAGTCCACTATTCATGCGCTACTTCCTGCACGCTCCTTTCTGAGGGGTTCTTGCAGGGCAACATTGGGATCGCCCGGGATTAATTTTTTGAGCAAGACACACGCATTTCTGAGCGGTTGTTGCAGGGCAGGGCAACATTGGGATCGCCCGGGATTAATTTTTTTAGCAGACAAAGTTGTTCGTAAGACAAGGGTTTAAAAAACAAGTATTTCTTTAGGAATGACCGTTCAACAACTGCCTCAACGTAAGCTTTCAAACGGCCGAACGAATGCCGCTCTACAACGTAAGACGAGCGAGTTAGGGCCGATTTGCTGTTTGAACCTTTGAGTTACTGTAGCTCGCCAAATTCAAACTTTCGAATCTCGGCTTCGCTTAACGGAATGATTAATGTGCCGAAACCTATTCAACAAACTCAAGATCGTCTCTCTACGACGGAAGACGAGCGAGTTAGAGAAGTTTTGCGTTTTGAACCTTTGGGTTACTGTAGCTCGCGATATTCAAACTTTTGAGTTTCGACCAATAGAAGGACAAACGATCCGTGAGTCAAGAGCTATCCAGCAACTCAAGATCGTCTCTCTACGACGCACGCTGAGCGAGTTAGAGCGACTTCTAAGCAAAAAAAACGCGAGAATGTCGCTTTTCGTGGTGCGTGTTTGCGTAATTAACACAATTTTTACGCCAAGTGAAAGAGCACGTCGAGACCTTTTAGTTGACCCATCGCACGCCGCTCTACGACGTAAGACGAGCGAGTTAGAGCCGTTTTGCGTTTTGGACCTTTGGGTTACTGTAGCGCGCGCAATTCAAACTTTTGAATTTCGACTTCTCTTAACGGAATTATCAGTGTGCCGAAACCTATTCAACGAACTCAAGATCGTCTCTCTATGACGAAAGACGAGCGAGTTAGATAAGTTTCGCGTTTTAAACCTTTGGGCTACTGTAGCTCCCGAAATTCAAACTTTTGAGTTTCGACCAATAGAAGAACAAATGATCAGTGAGTCGAGAGCTATCCAACCAACCCAAGATCATCTCCCTACGACGCACGCTGAGCGAGTTAGAGCGATTTCTGCGTTTAAAACGCGAGAATGTCGCTTTTCGTGGTGCGTATTTGCGTAATTACGAACTTTTTTAATGTCAAACGAAAGAGCACGTCGAGACCTTTTAGTTGACCTATCGCACGCCGCTCTACGACGTAAGACGAGCGAGCAAGAGCCGTTTTACGTTTTCACCTTCGGGCTACTGTAGCGCGCGCAATTCAAACTTTTGAATTTCGAAGTCTCATAGCAACATTACCAGTAAGTCGAGAGCTACCCATAAAGCCCAAGATCGCCTTCCTACGACTTTCCAACGCTGAGATATAAGAGCGTGACGGACGGACGAACGGACGGACGAACGGACGAACGGACGCATAGCTCTCGTAGGGGTTCGCCCGGCTGAGGCCGCGCGAAATAATCCCTGAAAGAGTACCCTACCCTGCTCGTCCTCTCCAGGAGGCTTGAGTCCAGGCCAGGTGTTGAAGAGGTTGGCCACAAAAGCCAGATTGAGCTTGTACACACCATTGGCCACATCCTTGGGGGTCACAAAAGCACGACAGTCCAATTTGTTCGCCTCGCGCAGCATTGCCTCGGCACGGGCAACGTTGTCGCCCTGTGGCAGATCAAAAGTGGAAGTTTACTGTTCTGCAATGAGTCTATGTGACGGTACGATGAAGCGCCCAACCTGGACGCTAAGTGGAGCAAGGGTGACGTTTCTGTCGTCTGGGGCGATCTGGTTCATCAGCACCGTGTAGATCTCCGAGTCTTTGATGTCATCAGTGAAGTTGTGAAGGCGGCGAGAGCTGCCGGCCTGCAGTTGAGGTATGTCGAATGTTCAGACATGGGACAGTGTCAAGCGAATCGGTATGCACCTCCTGCAGATGATAGTTGGCCCATCTCATGAGGATCTGCTCGGGCGAGAGTTTGCGCAGATCGTCCAGTGTCTCGCCCTCGTTGAGCAGGCGCACCAGCCCAGGCACGTGGTTCAGGTCGATCTGGCTGAACAGTCCTATCTGCAAGGAAACCACTGTTGTTTTGCCAGCCATGTCAGCTAGAGCTTGCCACATTCCCACACACCCTGATGATCTGCCACAATAGTCCCAGTGTCAGATGTCGCTTTCCCTTGGCCAGGTCGTCGGCGTCGATGTTGACGATGTTGCAGCCGATGGCCTGGGCGCTGTTCAGGGCCAGAGTGAGGTTCTCGCGCTTGGTGTAGGCGTTGAGACGCGCCTTGTTGATGGCCCGCTCGTCGATGGTCTCAGGGACGGCCAGGTTGATCAGCTTGCTGGATGGGCATTATGTTGCGGTTTACAGTTAGCTACCATATGTAGCTGAGGGTGAGCAAAAGAACAACCGGCCAACCAGATGACGAGACCGTCTTGTATTCTGTCGTAGAGGTCGTCTCCTGACTCGGACATGGGAAGATGTCGTTGGAGGTCCTTGTCCCCTGAGAGGTTGGTGTTGATCCAGTCGGAGAAGGCTACCTGCTCCTGAATGGGGACACGATTGCAGGTGTGCATAGTGTTGAACACAACACAAACAGCGCACTGTGTACCTCCTCCCTGACGGTGTGCTTGATGTCGTCGGCGCCCTCGGCGTTCGTCTGGACGACGATGAGGCCTCGCTTCTCCGCCACTTGACGGCCCCAATCGGCCCCAAAGTTCTTCTTGCGTTTCAACTCCGCGTACAGCTGAGACGAGAGATATTATTGTATGAACTATCCCTCATGACTACTGCAATAAATAAATATGTATAGTGTCAACCTGTCCAAAATCCGCGAAATCGAGTTTGTTCTCCAGGCCCTGGGCGGACTTGGCGTATCTGTCGATGAGCTGTCGTATTTCGTATCCGGGCATGTCCAGACCAACGACCTTGAAGGCCCCCTGCAGCTCTGATAACTCGATGTAGCCGTCGCCATTGATGTCGATCTGGAACATAGACCATTACACTTCCTGTGTTCGTTTCATTGCTTGCGACGAGTCCGAGCTGAGCATGCGTTGTTCATAGTTTCGCGTAGCCGCAACAACAATCGCATGTTCGTCCAGTGAGAAACTCCCACACATTTCCCAACGATGGTCATGTACCGCTCGGTACCCTTTTGTCAACATGTCATAAGACATAAAGCCATGGGAAGGGGTAGCATCGGTATGCAACCTGCGTCAATGCCGCTTCCTGTGATGGGGAAGGAACGGAGCCGCGCACGTTGCCCGAGGTGTGAGTATTGTGTTATGAAAATGTATCTAGAATGGCCGCGAACGACGGTAACCTGACACGGCATACCTAAGTTGTGGATTACGTTTCTGAGCCTGCAAGATGAATCTTTGCCAAAACTCTTTCAAGTTCTCGTCGCGTGACACAAGTGGCTGTGACGTGTCAGATCGACACCTGCCAGCTTGGAGGAGAAGGGAGAAGGCGATACAAACAGAGTTGGGGGGCTGTTTGCGAGGCAAAGTTTGCTCTCGACAAGGCAGTGACAGCGCACTTTCACTCTGCAGACGTTGACGCCATTCCAGGGGGGGGGGGGGGGGGCGTATTTTTTCCGCTGTTTACTCGGGCGAGACGGCCACCTCAGCCACAATATGCTCGCTGACTGCTTCACATCGCTCGAATGCTACGTCAACGAGATATGATGACACAACTATTGAGACGGGTAGATGCTGATATGTACGTACGTACTCCTTACCTCCGCGCCACCTCACACGTCCCCGACATGTGAGCCAACAATGTATCGTCGGCGCGCATCATGAGAATGTGTGCTGTCTGTCACCATTCTGTCAGCGACGGCGTGAACATTACCAGCCAACGACGGCTCTTACGATTCAACCCGCATCGACGTCGATCTCGTCTGCCTGACCTATGTACATACATTGCAATCCTGCGTGGAATTTGACGAACTTCTACCACTTCAACACAGGAAAGGGAGTTGCGAATTGACACCAGCGCGCGCGGATACACTCCTCCCACTCACTCTTTGGCATACATCAGAGGTAATATGTCAGATACATATATGACGCAGTCATTCGGCGGACATAATGTGACGTATCACTGTAAATTTGCCCGATACAGATTGAAGTGCACTGGTATGTCAATGTCCCATAGCTCAACACACACAGTATGGAACTCACCGTGTCGAATGTGTCGGCCAAGTCGGCAACCTGCTCCTCGGTCAGCCGCTCGCTTTCCACCATGGTCTCTGGCTCACACACAGAGAGAATTCAGGAGTCACGGAGGTCCCAAACTATCTCGCTCCTTTCTCCACTTGACTCTGATGCAATGGCAACACTCTTGTGTGGGCTCTTGGCCGGCTCGCGTGTCGCTTCGACGAGCGCTGACTCGGCGACACACAGAGACAGGCAGGCACACTGACTGTGTGACTGACTGGCTGCTCCAGTGTTAGCACAACGGAGGTATAGGGGGAGGGGCTTGGTGGCAGGCCAGTGAAGCAGTAAAGGAGAAGAGGAGAGTGAGTCAGAGCCGGCGACGACGACGACACAAAGCAGAGACCGGAGAACGAGCGCCTGGAATGGTCGCCGCTTAGACGTGTGCGGGATAGCCGTAGAAGAGAGAGGGAGTACAGGGGAATAGATAGGCGAAGCGAAGGCTTTCCCAGCAAGCGGCGCCGTCTAGCTCTCTCCTCTCTCAGCTCGTTATGCGTACTGTGTCTCGGGTGAGAAAGAGCGATAAATCCGTCGCGCCCTCTTCTTCTGCTCTCTCTCCTCTCCACTGTGCGTCTTTCTTGTCTTCTGCACGGCTGAGTGGCTGCCCACAACAGTAGACCCAAAGGAGAGGGTGTGGGTTACAGTGGGTGGCTGAGCAGATAAGGGTCCGCGACGGCCGAGAAATGCTTCTCTTCCAAAGTGACAGTTGGATGGGAGCGCAGTCGGCGCTAAGCCGTCCAGCAGAAGAAGAAAGATAAGCGGGACACGTCTGCTGCAGCCGTCGCCGATTATACAATGGCTGAAAGAAAAGTATTCACGCGAAGTAGCACATGTGTAGACACACGTGCCGCGCTAATCTGACAAGACAAAGTGCATGGCGACTAGCCCATGTCCTCCAACGACCCCTTATCACCATGCATAGCTAGAGTACATTCGGCGCAGAACAATGGGCCGTGGCAAAACAACAGCGCGCGAATTTCTGCTTCTTGTACTACTTCGCCAGCAGTTACATACGCTCGTTACAGCACTGCCATGCAAGTAGCAGGGGATCATAACCGTAACTGAGCACGAGTAACCATAACTGTATTTACCTTTGGCTTAGACATTACTTAGTTTCTCGAATTCTCCAGCCAGAACTACCAGACTTGCAGAAAAGCCAGCCGTCAGCTAGAACAAAATTTGTAAGATTCGTTACATGCATCATTCAAAAGTCTCTGAAGTCTCCGTTGGACAGCGGCAGACTGACCGCACATCTAACTACGTTTATCATTCCGCGGGGGCGCCGTCGTCGCTTCAAATGGAACGGAACGGCCAGAGAATGGGACCAACCTGTTGAAATCGGCCCCTACCCAGAGCGCCGATGTGCGATCCACACCTGTGGACCACCTGGCTGTCTGTTGCAATACACAGACTCTGGCGCCCGTCCGCCGACCCACAATACAATAGACGGATATACATACTGCACACAACGTCGTCTGACTGCAGCAGCCGTCGTCCTGTCCGTCTGTCCAGTCCACACAATAATACAGGGTGGCCCAGCGAAAACTGACCGACTTTGTTGGCTTATATCTCTTGCGTGCGCTGGCCGATTTGGCTCAAATTGTCAACGAATGTAGTACATAAACTAACTTAAAGATGCGCCTAGTTACAGCAGTTTTGCTTCCCCAACGAGTGATATTGAGCGGGCAACACAACGATCAGCCACCTTTTAGGTGGCCGTCGCTCAGAGTAATGCGCTTATGAATCAGGATTTCTCCTAAACTCCCAGTAATTGTTGTAAGGTTTGTTTTCTATCGTGTGTCAAAATTTCAGCTGGCTGGATTGAGTCTGACAAAAGATACAGCCGTTTTCGTTGAAGACACCGCGACATTTGTGGAGCAATGGGCCAACTTTGGCATCCTGTAACTAAGGCTAGAAAGATCGCAGCGGCACGAGATAACAACTAGGATACTCGGGATGACTAACTTTGTGACATATTCAAAGACCGGGAAAATCAAAATTTTTTTGAAAATCATGCTAAATTCAGCGTCGATTGTTTGGGGAAGCGTCTCGTTAATCTTGTCACACCATTACACTACTTGCGAAGTTGAAAGTTTGCACATCTTTAAGTTAGTTTATGGACTACATTCGTTCCAAATTTGAGCCAAATCGGCCAGCGCATGCAAGAGATATAAGCTAACAAAGTTGGTCACTTTTCGGTGGGCCACCCTGTATGTCAACGCGCTTGGATTCCTCTCCTACCTTCCGCCGTCTCACTTCGCCTACATACATACATATCTCCTCATCCATTGTCCCGCCTGTCGGCTGTGCTCCCCCCCCCCCCCCGCGCGCTCATCTGTCGTATAGGATGATGAGTTGGGTGGAGGTGGTGAAGGGGGAATGTTATCTCTTCTATTCCGGTAGTAGAGTTCAAATTCGGTATGCACACTCCCATCTTGGACGTTCAGATACTGAATTGGCTTCGAATGGAGTGATCCAAAGGTTGTCGGTTAAATCTAGGTTAAAAATCCCCTGTTACTTACTTCTGTGTGGCAAGGCATCCAACACAAATTATTATGAATTGGTTCAAGACTACTAATGTACACGTTTAGTCCAACCAGCGTGAAATTGATATCCAATCTAACATATCACATTATTGCAGACACTGAACCGAAGAACCATTTTAAAACAGAATGATTCATAGCTCATCAGGCATTTATCCCATTGTCCGTAGCTAGCTGAGAATTGATGACTGTCGGACGAATGGCCAGCTTCTGTTCCGGATGACTTGTGTGTCTTCTTGAGTATGGCGGATGGGACGTGATACAGGTTTAGCCCTAAGCCAACCAGCAGGGACAAGTAAAATACAAGATGATTTGCAAGTGGACACGCCGTTCTACACGTTGTAAGCCCGTCCACATCGCGGAGTGCTAATTACTGCAATAGAACATGAGATAGAACGCCACATTCACAACACAACCGACCGCCATCTGAGTTCCCCCTTTGCATTCCATATTTCAGAGGACGTAAACGTAAACATTCCCGATTAGGAGAGGGAGGGGGGGGGGGGGGGTCGTCGGCAACGGGGGGTTTGCTTGCGGTAACTACCTAAGTATGTAATTAGCGAAGAAAGAATAAACTGAAGCTTAGGAAGGACGAAACTGATCATACAGGGTTTTTTTTTAAGTGAGGGGTCGGGAACTCGAATAACTTTGGCCCCGGTGAGCCGATTTTGATGAAAATTAAAACGGTATAAACTCAATATCTACCATAGCGTGTGTTAAAATTTTACCCAAATCGGGCATGCGTAGCGTCTACGCTAGCGCGTTAACGAAGGCCTACTCTTTTCGGGCCGCTGGAGATGGCCGCCGTCCTGGTGGTGTTGCCCTTGCTTACGCTGAACACTGTGACGCTAAATATGCAATCTTTCGACAAAAGTGCGGGTTTGGCTAGCGTTTCCTGCTTCATTATTGTTCAGTTTAGTTGCAAGATTGCATATTTAGCGTCACAGTGTTCAGCGTAAGCAAGGGCGCCACCACCAGGACGGCGGCCATCTCCAGCGGCCCGAAAAGAGTAGGCATTCGTTAACGCGCTAGCGTAGCGCTATGGTAGTTATTGAATTTATACTGTTTTAAGTTTCATCAAAATCGGCTCACCGGGGCCAAAGTTATTCGAGCTCCCGACCCCTCACTTTAAAAAAACCCTGTATAAATGAAATCAGCATCTCGCAAAACGGAAAGCGTTGAGTGACTTTGTGGCCACAGTGTGTGTTCTGGAAACTTTGCCAGGCGGTCATTGTGTTGGGTACCGCACTGCACCAAACACGTCCTTAGACCTTGCATTGCACACAAAACCAATCTCATTTACGTCCAAACACCTATGTACCTATTGCGGAAGATGCTCAACTGGTTTGCCTCTGCACCTCTCGCGCACTGTTGGACCCTTTGTGGTACGCAGCGTATTGCACAAATGCGCAGCTGACGGGGCAATTACTAAAGCACGCACCTCACGCACCTCACGCACCCACGCACCTACGCACCCGGATACCACGCACCTCGCCAAAATCGATCAAACTTAGCACATTTTAAAGAATTTTTTATGAAAATGCAATTCTTGACTGATAGCTAGCGTGACCAGCCAAGAAAATCCTCCAAAACGATTGATTTTCAGGTGAAAATCGCAAAAACAGAATTGTTGTAATCCAAGACTGCGACGAAGGTAAATACAAGTTGCATACCAGTTTTTGGCGCGATTTTCACTGATGCCGCGAATTACATCACGCATGCTGTAGCTTCGCAAGAGAAGTTCGGTAAGATTTTACGATAGAATTTGCAACCAACTGCCGAAATTTGTGTTTCGTAAGGACGAAATTGTGAAAATCGCCCGGTTCCTAGCAGTTCTGTAGATTCGGCTGGTGAAGTGCACGCCGTTGAAAGATCTCTAGCCAAATGGAGTAGAAGGTTTGCTGTTTTTTGGTCATTCCTATGACTAGTGACGTTTTCGCACTGCTGGTTCAGGCTATCATTGCATCTCAATTCAACAACTGGGCTGGGAGAGCCACTAAATAGACAGAAGTCGTATTTAAAGAGTTAAGAGACTGTCCATCCAGTCTAGTAGACGAGACGAGATGTGCAGTGGGTGTTTGATATTATTGTTATTATCTAAAATTTTCGGCAGAATTTAAGCATGATGCACCCTTACGCTAAAGATTTTTATACTCCACAAAAAGTGTGGAGTATATAGAGCTTGTGCGCGAAACGCAGAAAATTGGACCGGATGGCGTTCGCGCGTAAAGCGGCCGATTTGCAAACGGTCTTTTGCGTTGGGTAGGCCTAGTGGGTGGGCAGGGTGGACACCAAACGGGGTCACGCTGCGGAACCCCGTTGGCGGGAAATTCAAAAATTTAAATTTTCGAAGTACTGAAAATTGGGTTGGGCAAGGTAGAACTCGAAAAAGTTGCATATAATGGTATATACTATCTGTTGATATGTTGTAGCCCTCGATAGTGCCGAACATGGAAGAAAAGAATTGGATCGCTGCGCTGCTAAAAATTTGCCAAAAATGGCCAAAAACGCTTAGTTTCACCCAATTTTGAAGCCAGTTTTGCCAAAATGACTCAAAAATGCTCAAAAACAGCGCATTTTGGTATAGATTTCTTGTCATTTTGGTACAATTTGCTTCAAAATTGAGCGAAACTAATCATTTTTTCGGCAATTTTGTCTAACTGTTGGCTGTTGAATTGTCTACATTTGTGCAAATATCCGCTGCTTGCTTTTCCCACAATATTAAATGCTAACTGACGTGCGGATTGAGAAAAAAACTATTTTAGATCCAGAACGAACAGGCGCCATCTCTGCAGGGTCGCTCTGCCAGGAGCGCGTCTGATGCCTGTCGCCTATTGCTGAAGTCACATGACCTAAGCCGACTCAGAATCATGTCAATCAGAAGAAACCGAAGTGATATTGGGAGTTTCTTAGATTTGTTTTGGTGCTGCACTGTGACACTCGTGGCTCCAGTTGTTGATGGGCCTAGCCTCACATGACCTCGATTTGAATTTTCGTCTGCGTTACCATTAACTTAGTGTCTGACGACCAAAAATCTCCAAATATTTGCGTGCGTCGCACAGTTTTGGCACGTTTGCAATGGCAGAAGCGTAAGAATTCTCGCCAAAACCCAAAAATTTGCGACTTTCGTTAATTGTGGCCAGCATTTGCCTACGGTATCTCATGTGTTGCATCAAGGCTGCAAACAGCTTCGATATTTTGTGCATTGGGACAACTTTGCAATTTGCTGATACTGTAGTTTTGAAAGTTTCGTTTTTCTGCCCGGTACAAAGGACTTTTACCTAATTTTTTATGTCAGACTTGCAGTCTACGATGTCGCGCGACGTTGTAAAGGAAGTCCGCGCCTCAAAACGCGATTTGGGTCGATTTCGGGGAGGTGCGTGATATTCGGGTGCGTGGGTGCGTGGAATTCGGGTGCGCGGGTGCGTGGGTGCGTGCTTTTTATTAAATGCCGCTGACGGTCTGCACAATCATTTAACCACGCACTATTCGGCCACCCCACCTGAGTATTTTATCCGTTCTTTTGACACGAGACGAGCCGCATTCTAACCCTTTGCAGGTCAGCCCAGAAACTTGGGCAAGTTGTTGGTCGTCATGGGCATGTTTCGCAGAAATTTGTCACAAATTAAAAAAAAGATGGATAGAAATGAAAGATGGCCATGTTTCAGAATCTTGGCCAAGATTCAGACTGGTGTGACAAAACTTGGGCATGATCAACTTGATGAAAAACTGCGATCGTAGAAAACAGAAAACATGGGCAAGATCGTGTGTTGTGACATCTTGGTTTTTCCTTGTGACTGTTGCTTGGCTAAGTCTTGGGCATGTTGTAGTCTTGGTCGTGGTTGTGGTGAAAGTGGTAACATACAAATGTGACATTGTAGTTATAGGTGTATTGGCTGGTGATGTGATACGGAAGAGTGAAGGCTTTCATGGGGTGGCTCCCCGGATTGGCATCCCCAGCGTTGTGGAAGAGAATGTTCTTAGCAACAGTAGTTGATCTTTCCAGTTGCTTCAGTGTGATTTGCAAAGTGGCTGGGATGATGCTGAAGTAGAATCTCTGAACATAATAAATGACTATCAGGCATACATGTGTCTAAAACCTTGGAAAAGAGAAGAGGTCTCAGTACTCCTCAAAGCCTCAAAGGTGTCAATAACACCATTGGCATGTTGTGACCATTTGCCATTGGCCAGATGTGAAATTCAAGACAACCCACTACTGTAGAATTTGCGGTGTTTTTTCGCCCGGCCTCAGCCGGGCTAACCCCTACGAGAGCTTTTCGTGCGTGCGTGCGTCCGTTCGTTCGTTTGTTCGTTCGGAACGCTCTCATATCTCAGTGTTGGTAAGTCGTAGGAAGGCGATCTTGGGCTTTATGGATAGCTCTCGACTTACTGGCAATGTCGCTAAGAGACTTCGAAATTCAAAAGTTTGAATTGCGCACGCTACAGTAACCCGAAGGTTCAAACTGAAAACGGCTATTACTCGCTCGTCTTACGTCGTAGAGTGGCGCGCAATAGGTCAACTAAAAGGTCTCGACGTGGTCTTTCGTTTGGCATTAAAAATTTTCTTAATTACGCAAACACGCACCGCTAAAAACGACATTCTCGCGTTTTTAACGCAGAAATCGCTCTAACTCGCTCAGCGTGCGTCGTACGGAGACGATCTTGGATTGGTTGGATAGCTCTCGACTCACTGATCATTTGTTCTTCTATTGGTCAAAACTCAAAAGTTTGAATTTCGGGAGCTACAGTAACCCAAAGGTTTAAAACGCAAAACTGCTCTAACTCGCTCGTCTTCCATCTTAGAGAGACGATCTTGAGTTCGTTGAATAGGTCTCGGCACACTGATAATTCCGTTAAGAGAAGTCGAAGTTCAAAAGTTTGAATTGCGCGCGCTACAGTAACCTGAAGGTCCAAAACGCAAAACGGCTCTAACATGCTCGTCTTACGTCGTAGAGCGCCGTGCGGTAGGTCAACTAAAAGGTCTCGACGTGCTCTTTCACTTGGCGTGAAAATTTTGTTAATTGCGCAAACACGCACTATGAAAAGAGACATTCTCGCGTTTTTAGCATAGAAATCGCTCTAACTCACTCAGAGTGCGTCGTAGAGAGACGATCTTGAGTTGCTGGATAGCTCTTGACTCACTGATCATTTGTTCTTCTATTGGTCAAAACTCAAAAGTTTGAATATCGCGAGCTACAGTAACCCAAGAGTTCAAAACACAAAACTTCTCTAACTCGCTCGTCTTCCATTGTAGAGAGACGATCTTGAGTTTGTTGAATAGGTTTCGTCACACTAATCATTCCGTTAAGAAAAGTCGAGATTCGAAAGTTTGAATTTGCCGAGCTACAGTAGCTCAAAGGTTCAAACAGCAAATCGGCCCTAACTCGCTCGTCTTACATTGTAGAGCGGCATTCTCGACCGTTTGAAAGCTTACGTTGAGGCAGTTGTTGAATGGTCATTCCTAAAGAAATACTTTTGTTTTTTAAACCCTTGTCTTATGAACAACTTTGTCTGCTAAAAAAATTAATCCCGGGTGATCCCAATGTTGCCTTGCAACAACCGCTCAGAAATGCGTGTGTCTTGCTCAAAAAATTAATCCCGGGCGATCCCAATGTTGCCCTGCAAGAACCTCTCAGAAAAGAGCGTGTCAGAAGTGGCGCATGAATAGTGGACTCCGGGCGGGCGCGCGTCATATCGGAAAGGCTTTGAAATACTTTACAAAAGTATCCATTCTTTTACTCTTCCACTTTAAAACACTCACAAACCACTCTGTATTAATAAAACAACTCAACTTTTTTAAAACAGCTTGTTCTTCACTACAATTCTGTAGAACCTGGTGATAAAAAGATGTGCATGGAGCGCTTTCATACTGCAGCGAAAGTATCCCACTTCATCAAGTGATTACTGTGGTGCAGTGTGTTTGCTGTTGTTTTGTTTGGCACATTTCGGCCTGCATCTTGCCCAAGTCACAGACAGAAGTCCATTATTGTAAATCATGTCCATCTTTGACATCTCTCCCTACTTTCGATTCAGCCATCTTGGTCTTCTTCTTCATATATCCATCTTGCCCAAGTTTTGTCAACTGCAGCTCGATTCATGACTCATGTGCGAATCTTGGCCAAGTCGTAAAAAACTTGCCCAAGTTGCAGAGGCCCCCCGCATCATGGCCATGATCTGACTGCGGGGTCTGACAGACCCCACTGACCTGCAAAGGGCTAAGCAGTGTAGCAGCATATGAAAAGCTCGTCTGTGTATCCGTGTTTGTACTAGATCTGTGGTTGTAATTGTAGCATGAGGGCTTGCTTATTTTGACTTGAAATGCGGCGTGCACGACTTCCTGTGCGTAATTTAGTTATTAGCGAGAATGTTACACAAGCACCAGTCTGGGTATCAATAGTTTTCGTGCTATGGCGTGCGAGTGGAACGCCGCCACTAGTTTGATTTGGCATTTAGGATTGGTGTTGTCGTCGAGATGTCGTCCCCCCCCCCCTCTCGTCGCCGCCCCTAGAATTCGGATTGGTAGTACTAGTGCCAAACGCGTTTATTCCTGTGGTACAAGAATGAGTGAAAGTTCTCCAATGATGATTAATTTTGCCAGCAGTTTAAGCAACGTAGCCTAGCCCTAGGTACATGTTGTTGGCATAGGTGCAGGCTGGGGGGGGGGGGGACGGGGGGGGGGGGAACCCACCCCCCCCTCTGGCCCTGGCCTCTAGTGAACTTTTCACTGATACTCCCCCCCCTGGCATCCGAAATCCGGAAAAAAATCCGGAAATTTCGGAAATTTTCTTGTATTTTTGGTAGTTTTTGGTCCTATTTTGTCCAAATTTTCGCCTGCGGCGCTATATTTCGTCTATTTATGCACAAATTAGCGTGTTTTTGACCAAAGTAAGGCGATTTTTAGCGTATTTTTGGCCATTCTAAAAGGCTGTTCACTGGTCCCGGGACCCCCCCCCCCCCTCTCAAAAATTTTCCTTAACTAGAACCCCCCCCCCCCC
>JASAMZ010007291.1:0-26697 GCA_030248115.1 Linhomoeus sp. GSCO2_2 | reverse complement strand
AAGATAATTGGGCCGCGGCGGCAAAATTGACGGAGCAGTGATCAAGAGGTGATTTACATGGCGTGCTTAACGGTGGTTGTTTGTCTGGTGGAAGGAGAGGCAATTGGCACCGATAGAAAAGGGAACAAATAGGCGGGCAGCGAGCTGGCAGTGTGTCAGTTTCACGGCTACCTAGAGGATTGTGTTTCTATGTGCATGTGGCTGTTGGCGTTGTAGAGAATCTTTGGAAGTCGTGCTGTAGACATAAACAAAATGGAAGGAGAGATACCTGACGATCTGAGAGGAATTGGTCAGTTGCGAGATGCTAGTGGTGCAACTTTCTTTCCGCATACCATATTTGTCTTGGCATAAAATGGTTTAACTGAATTTGCATATTCACAATGCAGCTTGATAAATGCAAATTGTACGGAGGCAAATTTGCATATTAGGCACAGGTTGCAAGTTGTTTGTGCAGTTGAGTACAGGCCACGCATTTTCGAGATCGTTTGGAGCATTTTGTGAATTCGTAGCTGAAATATTTAGAGTTTCTGGCTGGCTTGGGGGAATTGGATTTTCTGGCGCCGATTGGGACATTTGGAGGGAAGGAGCCATGGCTGACTTTTGTGACTGGGTGTACTGTACTTCTCTGTTCTTCGCAAATCAAGTGTTTTCGCTCTCCAATTGTCAGGCAACCCTCCTCTGGCACCTTGTATTCTGGCCACACTGAAGCACTGCAACTTGCATTCCAACCACACACACTAGAATGGCTAAGTGTCAATATGGTACGCGGGTAGATACTTAGCACAAGAAATGGTACGCGGGAACGGAAGCCCGGCTGGCGGCCCGGACAAAACCTTTCCGCGTACCATTTTAAATCTCCTCGGGACGGGGTGGCCGGAAATTTGTTCCCGCGTACCATTCTAAAATCGCCTCGGGAAAAAAACGTTCCCGCGTACCATTCTTTAGCTACGCGGGAATCCCGCGTACCATAAAATTCTTCCCGCGTACCATTCAAAGTAATGGTACGCGGGAGCTCCCGGCGGCACATGTGCCGCCACGGTCCTTAAGGGGTTATATCCCCACCGTCTGCCTTTTGGTTGACCATCGGCACGGCTCCGCAGCTTCCGCGGAATTAAAAGCGCAAGTTGCCATTTAAAAGCGCATTCTGCCGTTTTAAAAGCGCTTCCGGCCAAATTAAAAGCGCGCCGCTGCGTTTCTCGGCCGCAAGAAATTAAAAGCGCAAGATGCCAATTAAAAGCTGGACGTGCCATTTAAAAGCTGCAAATATTTATCCCCCTATGGATACAGACTGCAACAAGATAACAGCGGACCTAATTTGTGGGTGTACATAGATAAAGTGGCACGCCATGCAGATAGTGAATCGTCGGCAAGCCACGCGCGCGGCGTCTACCCCTCTCCGTTGTTCGTTCATTCGTTTCACTTGTTGTTCAAAGGCAACATTGGAGTGACGAATGTTGTTCTGCCTCTCGTCGTCCTTGCGTAGCGTCTACTCGTCTAAATAGGTGGCCCATCTGGTTGGCCGAACCGGCTTACGAATCTATCCGCTGAGAAGTCTTGTGAGATGACCGAAAGAGCGAGCGGCAACGGCGTCTGGCCCTGCGCCGAGTGCGGCGTGTCGCGTGGGAGTCGGGACGACCTGGAAGCCCACTTGCGCGGCGACCACTTCGACTCCTTCCCCTTCGGCTGCGCCCACTGCGGACTTCGATTCGCCTCCCAGACGCAGGCGACACTCCACGCCCAGGCGCAGAACCACCTGCCCTTGAATGTGAGTCATTGTGGCGTACAATGTACCTATCTCCATACGTATTATGATGTGAAGTGAAGCCTAAGCGTCTTTGTTGGTGATTGTCCGAAACCTTCTGCACACGTTTCAGATCCGCTGTGTAAAGATGCGCCCTTGAACGTACAGTAATGGTGTTCTAAGAACTTCAACGTCCTTGGTTATTGTCCGAAGCATTCAGATCCGCTGCGTGCTCAATCTGGAGGTAGAGAAGAGGGTCGAGGCTGCTCTAGAAGCTCAGAAGAAGCCTCCGCCTGAGGCTCTTCTGGTTTGCCCGATTGCCATTGCACCAGTAGTCACCTCGCCCTTCATATAACTTGAATGATGGATACTTCAGAGGTCGTCGCTGAGCCACGTGAACCGACGCCGCTCTCTGATCCCCGCGCCCATTGTGCAGAAGGGCCGCCGACGTCGCTTTCTCAGGTGGTCGTGCGGCGACAGTCCCGCCGTCAAGCTGCCCATCGCTGACATCGTCAAGGTTGACGACGCTAACCTCCACAACGACGCCGACCTCACTTGCAAGAACACGGCACACCCTGGCAAAGTCGATGCCAGCGACGCAGCAGCCGACGCGATCCCAGCAACCCATGGCGACGCAGTAGAGCCGACAACCGAAGTCGAGCCTCCTCCTACCAAAGCAAAACCTTTGGAGAACAAAGACGAGAAGCCAGCGTCCACCAGTGGACCCGGAAAGCGTGGGCGAAAGCCCAAACCGAAACCCGAACCGGCGCCGACGTCCGAATCGGCCACTGCTGCTCCTGTTTCAGAAGAAGTGGCCACCGGTGGCGATGACGAGAAGTGCACTGAGTCTCAGACTACTACAGAAGACCCAGTGCCACATCCCGACCACGAGGGGGCGCCACAACCAGGGAGAAGAGGTCGCAAACCCAAGCCAAAGTCGGACAAGCCTCCTAGTCCCAAGAAGAAGTCCGCCATTGATGTGGCGCCAGTGCGACGGGAACCCAAGACGCGCTGGTGGAAGTCTGTTGGAAAAGGTTGCAGGCTAGCACTATATGAGCAGTCGTTGCCTATACGTGAGTGCAGTTTTTCTCTGCTCGGATCGACTTTCAGAGGAGTTCCAGAGTCTTTTCTGCGACGAGTGTCAGCCCAGCAAGGAGTTCCAGAACGTCACCAGTCTCTGGTACCACGCCAGAAGGGCCGCCGGCCACCACTGCCACAGATCGAAGCGTCCAACTCCAGTCGCTGCCTTGGCCGAAACCAAAATCGAACCGCCGGCACAAGAAGTGACGGCGGTCGTGCCGCTGCGACGAAGCGGCCGAAAGCGGAAGCCGGCCGTCGTCTATGACGTCTTGTCGCCAATCCCTCCAGAAGTGGAAGAAGCAGCAACGGTCGACGAGAAGGATGACGGCGAAGCGGTGGTCGTCGTCAAGGTCAAGGAGGGCAGGAAGAGGGGCCGCCCTAAGAAGAAGGTTGGTAATGGGACGCATTGGCCAGACGTTTCTATTCCTCCTACATACATTAGCGCATTCATGTTCTGGCGTGCTCTGACTACCAACCACCGATTATAGGTAATCTTAGGTAATCTCTGTCGGTTATTCAACAAAATGAAACACTTTCAGGCTGGGCCAGGGCTCCCAGAGAATCAAGGGCCTACCAGCCAACTGGTCGAGGCAGCGTCCACTGAGTCGCCACCCGTTCTGTCCGCCATGCAAAGGTGCCCAGAAAGCGGCACGCTTGCCACTTGTGTGGATTCGGAATTCACCCCTGCGACCCGCTGCGACGTCCCTCAATTGATGGCTGAGGAAGTGCCACTGGAGCAGGAGCCGACGCCTGCGGAGAACGGCGCAGTTGCCGTAAGCAGTTGTCATTCTAAGAATCATATTTTGTACACTAATCGAACGATACATACAATTGCGACAAATAGTTCACACAAACTACTTTCACTAGGCGGACAAGTCCGGCGCTGAAGAAGATTCGATGGTAGCCGACAGCGATACCAAGAACACTGCCAGAGACGATTCAGCAGCGGCGTTGGAGGGCGTCGCCAATGAGGATCAACGGAAGTCGATAGCGCTCCAAGAATCGACCACTCCAGCTCTGAATGCTTCCTACGGTCCTCTGTCTGAAGAGGGCAGCCCGGAACTGGGCTTCAGCCACGTGGTCAGTTCTCCTTTGGCGTTTACGGTACATCTTGCGTTGTTGACTGTCTGACACCAAACACTGTTGTAGCTCACTTGGTGGGTGGTACAGTTGCAGAAGGAATACTTGAGTGACAAATTAGCCACGAGAATGATCTAATGTAGGCTCGTCGCAACATGTTCTGCCGCAAAGAAGCAATAGATTGACACATATTGGCGTATATCACAGTGCCCGTTGTTCAGGAGGCGACTGCGGGGCCCCGCGAAGCAGACGCGCCAGACACATCTTCCTCTGAGGTGGCCGCAGTCGAGAACGACAACAGCGACGACGCTACTGCCACTGCAGCTGCCGTCCCTGAGGAACCGCAGAAGAGGGGGGAGGAGTCGGAGTCTACCACCGTCCCGAATCGAAGACGACCCCTGCGGGCGCGCAAGACTGCGCCTGCGCCTCCGCCAAAGAAGGCCAATGGTGTCAGTGGCAAGAGCGCCGCCCAAGCACCTCAGCAGGCGGGTTCTGGATAGTCGCTGGGTTGTCTCTCTGTAACAATTGAGTTCAGCGTTATCGTCGATAAAAATAGCCAGTACGAACACCATGTGTGAAATACCTACTCCTAAATTGGCGGCCTGAAACATTCCTATCGAAATGTGGCGTATTGTGTATCATACTACAGGCGTCGACGGGTCTGTACGGCTGCAAGTCCTGCTTCTATCGCACCGATCAGCCGAACGAGCTCTACCTCCACACCTTCGAGTGCAGTGGCGATCCCGTCGTAGGCAAGAAGAGACGTCGACACTGATTTCTTCGTGCGACAAGACTGTTTTCATGAAGTCTGCACTGTTCTTTGGGGTTCTGTTCCGCATACAACGACGTATACTCGTGCCTTTGTTGTACAAGTCCTGTGGTGGGTTGAAGATGGCCGTCTCGACGCAGAAACCAGGTGGTAATGCTAGCGAAGCGCGCATATGTACGTGAATGGACGTTGAAGGAGCTTAGTCAAATGTCGGCCAAATCACCACAACTCCAGCTCAATGTGAGCGCCTCCGCTTCCACAATACAGCCCTTGGAAATGAGGCTTTCTCGCTAGAATTGAAGCTTTGCAACTATGGATGAATCACGCCCTTGATTCCCGCACACCAACGGCATCTTGGACAGACACCTGTAGTTCACCAGTGTTCTGTTTTGGACACAACCTTAGTTGGTTCAAGTCCAGTGGCGTAGCCAGGATTGACAAGTGGGAGGGGCAAAATAATTTTGGGGAGGGCAATATTTTTTAGCTGTTTGTTGAGTGCTACCGGGTGCAAATTGAGCGCGCAGTAAAATCTTGCTATTTACAGGCAAAATATTCACTTTTACAGCGCCACAGGCAAAAATCCTTTCTATTTTTAGCGCCGCAGGCGAAATTGTTACTAAATATAGTGCCGCAGGCGAAAATTTGCATTATTTATAGCGCCGCAGGCGAAAATTTTTACTATTATAGCGCCGCAGGCAAAATTTTTTGACTATTTAGCATCCTGCAGTCGAAAATTTTTACTATTTACAGCGCCGCAGGCAAAAATTTTTTCTTTTGCTGGCCATCTGGGGGGGGGGCAAAGCTGGCATCTGGGGGGAGCATT
This sequence comes from Linhomoeus sp. GSCO2_2, assembly GCA_030248115.1. Taxonomy (NCBI): domain Eukaryota; kingdom Metazoa; phylum Nematoda; class Chromadorea; order Monhysterida; family Linhomoeidae; genus Linhomoeus; species Linhomoeus sp. GSCO2_2. The sequence goes on along the minus strand of JASAMZ010007291.1, from coordinate 21,204 downwards.
TGCCCCGATTGCTCCCCCCTGGCTACGCCACTGTTCAAGTCTACGAGACAATTGGCCGGTAGTACATGCTCTCTGCTGAACTGGCCCCTCGAAACATTCTTACTGTAACTAACCATTGTACCACACTGTACCGAAACGAAACGACTCTTGTTTAAAGCTGATCTCTTTGTGGAGCAAAGCGACATGGATTTCGGTGGCGACACCTGTGCAGAAACTACGTTTCAGTTCGACGACGACGACGACGATTCCACTTTCAACGCATTAATTCACCACTCGCGCCATCTTAGTGAAGGAGTGCACTTGCGGGTGGCTTGACGGTTCTAGAAAGCGGCCGATTGCGCTAGCTTTGCTCCGTTATCGGTCCGACATTAGCCATGCGCGCGCCATCTTTTCTGTGCATCGTCTTCCTCTCCCTTCATCTGCCAGTGGAGTCACTGAAGTGCTTCAGAGGAAACATCAAAAGGGGCGCCTACGAAAAGTCGTGCGAAGGTGACAGGCCCCAATATTGCGTACAGTACCACTACCTAGCCGCCTCCTATCACTCCCAATCCGAGTGGAGAGTCGTCTACGAGGGATGCATTGACGGTGCGTGCTTTTGGAAGAATGACAGTGCAACAAGTTTTACTGTTGTTGGGACTGTTGTACATACCTAGTCGGCTACCGCCTGTGGCACAATGTCTGCGGCTGCAAGGTCCCCATGGGAGAGTGCGGCTTCGCCGTCCGCTTGTGAGTGCGATGGGTAGAACTCTGGCCCGCCGAACAGAACAGAGAGTTACCTGTTTATTCAGCGAGAGTCGCCTGAGACCAGTGTTGCCGAAGTACACAATTTTTCTAAAGAATACAGTACAGTACAGTACTTTTGTCTCAAAATTATAAAAAGTACAGTACAGTACAGTACGGTCGCTTCAGTTAGGTAATGAGTACAGTACTAAAAAGTACTCAGTACTTAAAAAGTACTAAAAAAGTACAGAGAAATCTGAAGAAGAGAAAGGATGAAGTATATTAGCGAGATTTCTTGGTGTTGACACATGCAAACAACAGTTTCAAGTTGGCTGTTAGCCTTGAAATGGGCGCCGCTTCAATTTTCAAACACAAATTCTCAACAATTTTGCCCGAAAATCAATGCAAATTGGCATATTGGGTCTGTCAAAACATGAATTATGCTGAATGTGGGAAACATCGAACGACCAAAGTTCCAAATAGTACAACGAGTACTAAAAAGTACTAAACAGTACTAAAAAGTACTCTGAGAATCCAACGAGTACAGTACAGTGCAGTACTTTTAGGCCAAATATCTAAAGAGTACAGTACAGTATACTGTACTGTACTCGAATACTCGAACTTTTTACGAGTTAAAAAGTTACTCGCGGCAACACTGCCTGAGACTCTACAGCATCCCCATTGCCGTCTGTTGTTGCAACCACACGGACGGCTGCAACTATACGCCGCGAGGAAAGGCCCCACTTTGCGTGAGTAAGAATTCCAACAAGACGCAGGCCGTCGGTCCAACCATTAGCTCTGTGTTAGGAAGATTGGAAATTTAAGACAACAAGCAACACATCATGACGATTCCTATAATCTCAGCAAACACAGCAGTCCAAGTGCATACACACACGCACGCACATACATTACAGCAAAGTGACCACCGAGATTGCCATAGACTGAGTTTAGTATCTATTGTCGCTGAGAAACGGTACGGAAGTCACAGCTTTCAAACTGCTTCTCAAGCCATACAAATAGGGTATGGGTATGATGTAGCTGCTCAGCCAGCAGAGAACGTTGAACAAGGGAAACGTGTAGGAGACCCTGCAGTGAAGCACTCCGACCAGAACGGGAGAAAGCAGACCGCCACTCACTTATCATGAGAAATAAGGCCGATTTCCGCCCAAAGATTCTCCACAAATTCCGCCGGCGCGCGAGTTTCAGAGTACGCATATTCCCTCCACCTACAAGGACCGGCCGGCGCGCAGCACAACTCCACCGAAATCCTGTAGACCAGGCCGAATTGAGCTCAACATGCACCATTTCGCTTCGACGACCAGTAGCCGGCAGCTAATATTCGGGGCTGCGCCAATCGCAGACTCGCCTTGCCATTTTCGACGGGATAATAGACAATTCATGCGCAATTGCTCACTTTACAACGCCGTCTTTTCGCACTGCATTTCCTTCAAGTGTGAAGTTTGAATGCGCGCGCAAATTTGAGTTACAACATAGTTTGAGGAGAGCACGGTAAAAGTTGCATTCAAATTTGAATGTCGGCATTAGGAAAGTGGCTGTTTGAAGGCAAAATCGACACAAATTGGAGAAACCAATAGCGAATTCGCGTTCCTCGCTGCGAAATACCCCTAGAATCGACACTTCAACCGCACAATTACCACACTTTCAGTTTCGTCAACGTAGGGCTACGGTAGGTCAATTTTCGACAAAAACTCGCCAATCTTGATCCGAAACGCCAGAATAACGCCAGATTCGGCATCAGCGAGCTCGAAAGCACCGGGATCGACTCCAACATTGATTTTGACCACCCGGGTGGAAATTCGAATTTTTGACGCGGCCGGGGTACGGTAGCCGAAAAAATATTTTGAGAATCGATTCCGGATCAGTTTTCAACGGGGAATCGCGTGGTGCAGTCCATTTGGCCATAAATCATCGCAATCGGGCGCTAAAACGGCCGAAAGTCAAAAATTGGAATTTTCGACCCCCGACGGAGACCCGTTGGCACAGCAGAACTCAAGATTTCCGCGGCGGATTTTGGCGATTTTGGTCTTAAATGAATCAGAACATGTTAATCTTGCCGATTTGAGATACCTGGCCCGATCCAACAACTCCCTGATTTACTAGGATTTTTTAAAGGCAAATTTTTCTCAAAAAACCACTTTCGGCTACCGTAACCCGAGAACGCGTCGGCCGATTGGCTCGGGATTTTTTTTCCGCAGAAGCTCTCGTAGAGGGTTATAACATATCCAAAGGGCATCAAAATCGGCCCACTATTCCAGAAATTCTAGCTGGGTGAACACCCTCTCAGTAAGTAAATTTTCAAATTTTTGAATTTTTCTCAAAATTTTCCCACTACGCGAAAAAAATGAAGGTCCTTCCACACCTACTATCCCTCGAGAGCTATCGATTAAAAAAAACCCCGTCCAAATCGGATGAGAAATGAGGCACGAAAGTGAGTGGCGAAAAAGTTAGTCGGTGTCAGCTCCACTATAGCACTCCGCCCCTTTTGGGGTCGGAGTGCTAACAAGCTGTGTGTGTAAAAAGTTCAACCTATACTTTGTGTCTGTCAAATCTTGGTGAAGAGTATAGTGAATTTCATTTGCATAATTAGCCGTATCTAGAGAAGGTATCTTGAAAACGCGTACCACAATTCAAGTGCAGCCATTACCACGATACGGTTGCCTGTACAACTGATCTAAAGCTCAGTGATATCGCCGCGTTCGCTATATGGTATCGGCATGATACGACGCCGTTCATCTGAAGTTTTATACCTGTGGGAATACGCCACATCGAACAAAAAGACTTGCCAACTGTTTGGTGCAGTCGTTCTCTACCAGGAATTTCGTTTGGTGTACGTATTTCTGCGTTATGACGCTTTTGTCAATTTGTAGAATTTTGGCAAATTGTCGCGCATTTCTATAAAATTCCACAATTGCAAACAATTTTGTTTGTGTTACAAATTATCCGCGGTCTATGCTCTTTCCATTTCTGAAGAAATTTCGCCGCCAGTCCACCAGGCGATAAAGTCGATTTTCGACTTTTTTATATTTTAATTGTAAATATCTCTAAATTGCAATACTTCAAAACTGAAAAACTATGTCACAAATTCTTATTGGCTTATGGCCTTTCAGTTTCTGCATTCACATTCGTCAATCAATGACGTTCTATTTTTGTCAATTTATGAAATTTCGACAAACAATTGCGTATTTCAATGAAATTCCACATTTGAAAAAAATTTCCTTTGTGTTACGAATTGTCCACGGCCTATGCTCTTTCCATTTCTGAAGAAATTTCGCCGTTAGTTCATCAGGCGAGAAAGTCGATTTTCGACATTTTCATATTTTAATTGTAAATATCTCTAAATTGCAATGTTTCAAAACTGAAAAACTATGTCACAAATTCTTATTGGCTTACTGCCTTTCAGATTCTGCATTCACATTCGTCAATAAATGACGTTCTATTTTTGTCAATTTATGAAATTTGGACAAACAATTGCGTATTTCTATCAAATTCCACATTGACAAAAATTTTCTTTTGTGTTACAAATTATCAGCGATCTGTGCTCTTTCCATTTCTGAAGAAATTTTGCGTCTAGCTCATCAGGTGAAAAAGCCGATTTTCGACATTTTTGGATTTTAATTGTGAATATCTCGAAAATGCGAAATTAGCAACAGAAACGGACATTGGATCCATACTCAGCGACCTTGACTCTACTTGACCACATGTGTCACATGTTTTACTTCGGTGCCACGGACACACACACACACACACAGACACACATTGTCATCCGTATATATACACCTCGCCGCGCTGAGGCGCGGCGAAAAAAGGTAGAGTCAACGAAAGTTCTAATCTGTTGCCACCGCCCCCCCCCCCCCGCAAAGTGGCGCCGTTGAAAACGACCAGCCACTTCTGAACGACGCCAACGTGACGGAGTGGCTGTTGAGGGAGCGGACCAGAAGTGTAGATGGTAAAGGTTATCGTTGATCACGTAATACAGACAGCAAACTGCTTTCTGCATTTGTAATTCATTTGCAGCGTTCCTGGAGTGGGCAAATAAATCTCCGACGGACTTCTCCAACTGTCCACTGTACAAAGAGATGCGGGCCTACGGCATCTTCAGGAAGATCATCTGGTGCTACAACCACGGTACGAAGCTTCCATTTGATAAAAGCTTACTGTTTCGATGATCCTCTCATCGATCCCCAGTTCCGTTCAGGGGGCCTGCGCGCGGCCGAGGAGCGCGACCTGGACTGCATGGCCTTTGAAGAATTCGCCTGGGACGCAAGAGTGGCCCAACTGAACCGATCCTCCGTCGACAGCGACGGGAAGGACTGCGACTACTTCGAACAAGTCAACGTCTACCTCAGCGCCTACGAGGAGGAGAGGGGGTCGATGAGACCACTGTCTGACCACTCTCTGGGCGACATGCTCTGCTTCAAGGCCGCCGACCTGCGTCCCTACTACCACCCAGAAGCCACAGAGAAGAGGGTGAAGGAGGGACTGAGACGCAAGTTGGCCGCCTGCAGTCGATCAAAAGTGCTACAAGCTGAGGCCCAGAAGCTCACCGACCTCGAGGACCCGACAGGGTGCGCGCGACCTTCCGTGGCAAGACATGGGTGACTCTTGGGTCGATTGGAGGAGGAGACAGTGACCATGGCGAGCTCTGTTCAGGTTCAAAAGAAATAATAGCATCCGCATTGGACCGAACACGACGCTAAAGGGGGACTACTGGGAATCCTGCAGAGTGGACGACACTGATAGAAAGGAGAGCGGCTGGCAAATGCTTGGGGAGCTCGAGGTGAACGCTGTGTCGTTGCATGAATAAACTGGGAACTGAGATGTTTTGTTGGAGAATATGAATAAACTTGGCACTCCGCCCGCACAGACGCACAAATCGTTTCACGCAGCTGCAAACTGGACGATCGTTAACCGAACAACAGTGGACGTCGTGGTGATGGTCAACACTTTATTCATGTCTGCAACACACAGAGACAGACGGCAAGCTTACTATAATGAGTTCACGTCCTGTCTACAATGGAGAATGTATTGTAACTAATTCTCCGTGAAGTTGAAACCGTCTGCACTGTAGCTACAGCTGTGTGCAGAAGGAGCCTGCATTCACACGACCATAATATTGAAGGCAGGCATGAATACTACGCCTGTACAAGATGCAGCTAACGAGGTTCACGTCATAGTTACAGAGAGAGAGGTGATTGGAGGAGGAATAGTACTCGACATTCGCACTTCGAAGAAGAGAAGTGGATGGCTGTGTTGCTTCTTTGTGGGTGCGTGTAACTAAACTACAGTGTGCGATAGTCGGAAGGGATAGTTATCAATCAAATCGGCGTGCATTTTACGTCTGATTAGGACTTCGGACACAAATTGCAACAAGATTAGAACGGATGTACCCAATATGTGCCTACATACAGTGGCCGCCGTGCACATATGATTGAGGCGTCCACTCGCCGCCTCGTGCGTTACGTCTTCTCCCTCTCATTTATCTGTTCAATCGTTACACTTGTCGTCCTAAGGCAGAACTACCGGGTGGCCCAAAAAAAGTGAGACCCCTAACTTTGTGGCCGCCATTCTCAAGCTTGTCTGCATGTATCAGGCCCAAATTTGGGCACAACATACTGTGTGGTGTTTTTGACCAACAGATAAAACTTCAGACCATTTGATGCAACTATCGTCAAATTACACCAATTTCCGCAACGTCATGTCGGTGATCGGGTGAAGCGACTTTTCAAAGGAGAAGGCGCTGGAGGACCCCAGCGACGTGGACGTCCTGCTCCTCTCCTCGGGCGCCTTCTCCATTGAAAAGTCGCTTCACCTGATTTCCGACATGACGTTGCGGAAATTGGTGTAATTTGACGTTCGTTGCATCAAATGGTCTGATATTTTATATAATGGTCAAAACACCACACAGTATGTTGTGTCCAAATTTGGGCCTGATATGTACGCAGACAAGCTTGAGAATGGCGGCCACAAAGTTAGGGGTCTCACTTTTTTTGGGACATCCGGTAGAGTGGCGAGTGTTGCTGCGCCGACTTGCGTTATATTCATAGCGCCTACTCGTCTAAATAGACCGATGACGGCTGCGAAGTCTTGCGGGATGACGCCGCAAGCGCGCCAGCGAGTGGCGGCGGCGTCTGGCCTTGCGCCGAATGCGGCGTGTCGCGTGGGAGTCGGGACGACCTGGAAGCCCACTTGCGCGGCGACGCAGGCGACACTCCACGCCCAGGCGCAGAACTTGGGATTCTGTTCCGCATACGAGGTATACCTACTCGTGCCTTTGTTGTACACGTCCTGTGGCGGCTATACCAACGTCGTATGCACCGAACACACGCGTCGTCAAACACATCGTGCACCGAATACACGCATACATTCTATGAACTACGAAAAGTGACACAACTTCGAGTGTCGCTGTGACTGTGGGAGACATACATCTTCTCAGAAGAGTCCGTCCAGAAGCTTGGCCAGAATCGCCTCCAGAAGGGCGGCCAGCAGTGCCAGCCCCAGTTGGAACTTAAAGCAGCGGCCGCAGTGGCAGTGGTTGTGATCCTGGTTCTGGTAAGCCGTTGGGCAGCATGTGCTTGGTTCTCTTGTCGTTGCCGTAGCCGACGTTCGGCATCCGGATCTGGCCTTTGAAGCGACGGCGCACCCGGTTGTCGATACCCTTCGGCTTGCGCCAGTTCGGCTGAAGTAGTGTCAGCACACGAAATTCACTAACGGATGACACGACAGCGTCATGCGGGGGGGGGGGGGGGGCAAAGCGACCGTTTAACAGGGTTTTTTTTCGTCCGAGATCTAGGCGTATGGCGTACGCCTAGCTAAAAATTTTAGGCGTATTCCCAAAATTTTGTCGTACACGAAAAATTACAGCGAAAATTAAGTTCAACCAGGCAAGTCGTCCGGGGGACGCAATACAATCCACAAATGTGAACTCCTACGCACGGTGACTGCTCTCCTGTGGTGGCCTCCTGACACTCCCAATCACAAAACTAATGCCGAATTCGTGATTTACATCCCAGAATACCCCGTAATCGACATACAACACCCCTAACTTCCTATGAACTCGCAGAACCAAATTTCTGCACTTGGGGTACGGTAACATGCGAATTCGTCATAGGTACGCTCAAACATCCTCTAAACGCTAAACGAACGCCAAATTCGTAATCAGCGGCCCCGAAAACCCCGAAATCGAGTGTAATATCGCGAAAGTCGACCCGACGCCCAGTATTCAAATGGACGCGGCAGGATTACTGTAGCTCTGCAAATTTGCCAAAAACACTTTTCTAGACCAGATTTCAACGTAGAATCGTTTGAAACTACTTTTGAATCGATTCGGTAACGCATTCGAGCACTACAGACGCTGAAATGCGAAAAGCGCAATTTTTGACCCCGGAGTCAAAAAAAGTTCCACCAAGATAACTTTTTTGTGTCTCAACCGATTTTCTCCGCTCATGGCTCATTCGATAGAGGACATCTGGGAAGGAGCACCAAAACGGTTTCGCGGCTCTAGCTGCTACCTGTCGTGCACAGCAAACCGTCAAAGTCGGAAAATGGAGAAAAATTGCGAATTTTTCAAATTTGGCGCCAAAATGGGTCCCGCAGCGATCCAATTCTTTTTTTCCACCCTCGGCCCTATCGAGTACTACAACATATCAAAAGATAGTATATACCATTATATGCAAATTTTTCGAGTTCTACCTTGTTTAACCCATTTTTCAGTACTTTGAAAATTTTAATTTTTGAATTTCCCGCCAACGGGGTCCCGCAGCGTGACCCCGTTTGTTTTCCACCCTGCCCACTTACTAGCCCTACCCAGCGCAAAAGCGCCCAGCGCACCTGAATGGCGCAGTGGGAGACGAGGAGCCAGTCCCACTCGGTGGGGTGGCTGGCGACCCTGTCGACCACCGTTCCCGGCTTCACGTTCTGGTCTGGGGCGCGCGCCCTCGGGTCCACGCGCTCGTTGGGGTAGAGGCGGTCGTTGCCCCTCTTGCTGACGTTAACCACCAGTAACTTGGCACCTGCCAAATCCTGACCGAAGCCCTTCAGCACCGAGCGGATCTCGGGCACCTCGATCTCCAGAATCTGCAACAGTAGTGGAGCGCAGTGGTAGCGCTAGCGATCGACGGAAACACGGCGAGCCATATGTAGCTGCGATTGGGGAGGGGGGGGGGGTGGGGGGGCTACCGACAATAATGAAATTCTAGTTAATTACCCCTCCCCCAGCGGATCCAAACATGACCAAAATTCTTGTTAGTCACTCGCGCTGGCGAGCGTAACCTGAAGGTCAAAACGGAAAACGGCTCTAAGTCGCTCGTCTTACGTCGTAGAGAGGCGTGCGACAGGTCAATTAAAAGGTCTCGACGTGCTCTTTCGGTTGGCATTAAAACTCTTGTTAATTACGCAAACACGCAACACGAAAAGCGACATTCTCGCGTTTTTAAGGCAGCAATCGTTCTAGCTCGCTCAGCGTGCGTCGTACGGAGACGATCTTGGGTTGGTTGGATAGCTCTCGATTGACTGATCATTTGTTCTTCTATTGGTCGAAACTCAAAAGTTTGAATTTCGGGTGCTACAGTAACCCAAAGGCCTAAATCGCGAAACTTATCTAACGCGCTCGTCTTCCGTCATAGAGAGACGATCTTGAGTTCGTTGAATAAATTTTGGCACACTGATAATTCCGTTAAGAGTACTCGAAATTCAAAATTTTTAATTGCGGGCACTACATTAACCCGAGGGTCCAAAACGCAAAACGGCTCTAACACGCTCGTCTTACGTCGTAGAGCGGCGTGCGATAGGTCAACTAAAAGGTCTCGACGCGCTCTTTCGTTTGGCATGAACAGTTTTTTAATTACGCAAACACGCAACACGAAAAGCGACATTCTCGCATTTTTAGCACAGAAATCGCTCTAACTCGCTCAGCGTGCGTCGTAGGGAGACGACCTTGGGTTGGTTGGATAGCTCTCGACTCACTGATCATTTGTTCTTCTATCGGTCGAAACTCAAAAGTTTGAATTTCGGGAGCTACAGTAACCCAAAGGTTTAAAACGCGAAACTTCTAAAACTCGCTCGTCTTCCGTCGTAGAGAGACGATCTTGAGTTTGTTGAATAGGTTTCGGCACACTGATCATTCCGTTAAGAGAAGTCGAGATTCGAAAGTTTGAATTTCGCGAGCTACAGTAACTCAAAGGTTCAAACAGCAAATCGGCCCTAACTCGCTCGTCTTACGTTGTAGAGCGGCATTCGTTAGACCGTTTGAAAGCTTACGTTGAGGCAGTTGTTGAACGGTCATTTCTAAAGAAATACTTTTGTTTTTTTAAACCCTTGTCTTTCGAACAACTTTACCTGCTAAAAAAATTAATCCCGGGCGATCCCAATGTTGCCTTGCAACAACCGCTTAGAAATGCGTGTGTCTTGCTCAGAAAATTAATCCCGGGCGATCCCAATGTTGCCCTGCAAGAACCCCTCAGAAAGGAGTGTGTCAGAAGTAGCGCATGAATAGTGGACTCCGGGCGCGTCATATCGGAAAGGCTTCATAATACTTTACAAAAGTATCCACTCTTTTCAGTGGCGGATCCAGGATTTTGGAAGGGGGGGGGGGGGGGGGGCGGAGTTTTTGTGGCGGCCGGGGGGACCAAGATGCTACAGTCCCGGTCAGAAGTCGGGCCTCATATACCGCGGTACGCATGTCGGCGCATGTCTGTCTGCTGCACGCTGAAGCGGGGGGAGGGAGGGATGAAAATGAGATCTTATCTCGGCCGCCTATGCTTTAGCACGTCGACATGCGTCGACATGCAGACATGCGGTACGTATGTCGAATGAGGCTCGACTTCTGGCCGGGACTGTATAAAAGAATTTTTGCCGATTTTGGCCTATGTTGGTACAAAAGTGCTATAAAATAGCGCCGCAGGCGAAAATTTTTTGCTCTGGAGGTGCTGCCGCGCAATTTTTTTTTTTCGGGTGGGGGAATTGGGGGGGGGGGGCGGTTTGGCCGAATGGGGGGGGGGGGCGGACACACAAACGCCCCCCCCCCCTGGATCCGCTACTGACTCTTTTACTCTTCCGCTTTAAAACAATCACAAACCACTCTGTATTAATAAAACAACTCAACTTTTTTAAAACAGCTTGTTTGTGGAGTATAAAAATCAGCAGTTTCCATTTTCGGTCACAGCGAGCAGCTTGGTACCTTAGACATCTAGTCATATAAACACAAGAAATTTCTCCAGCTACAGTACGTATAGGTGGTACCGTTCGCACTCCACAGTCACTCTCCCCTGTATCGCATGCTTCAAACTAAGGGTTTTGACCAAGTTTGCGTCTTACTTAGCCAAATCCATGTCTATCGATCAGCACCTAGTCTGGGTTTTTTTTCGCCGCCCCCCAGGGCGGCGAGTATATATACGGACGCTAATGTCTGTTCGTGTGTGTTTCTGTCTGTCTGTGTGTGTCAAACAACTAAACATGACGATTAGTGCCACCCGATGGAGTCGAATGCGCTGAGTAACGTGTCGTTGTCCGTTTCTGTTGCTAATTTCGCTATTTCGAGATATTTACAATTAAAATATGAAAATGTTAAAAATGACGCTTTTAATTACAAGTCGTATCGAGAAAGTTTTTGCTGAAATGGAAAGGGCATAAGACGCGATGAATTTGTGACATTGTTTCGGATTTTGGAATTCACGAAATTAGGGATATTTTCAAGGTTTTTGTCAAAATTCCTAAATTTCGACAAATTCAAACAGCTTAAATTTCAAAACATCTTTGCACGGATGTATCGAGCATAGTCTGCCAAGTATTTAGCAAATAGTTTCAGTGAATATAATTAATGGAATTTAGGATATTTTTAAGGATTTTGTTAAAATCCACAAATTTCGACAATTTCAAACAGCTTAAATTTCAAAATTTCTTTTCACGGATGTGTCTAACATAGTCTGCCAAGTATTTATCAAATAGTTTCACATTTTATAATTAACGAAATTAGGGATATTTTCAAAGTTTTTGTCAAAATTCCCAAATTTGGACAAATTCAAACAGCTTAAATTTCAAAACTTCTTTGCACGGGTGTATCGAGCATAGTCTGCCAAGTATTTAGCCAATAGTTTCAGTGAATATAATTAACGAAATTTAGGATATTTTAAGGATTTTGTTAAAATCCACAAATTTCGACAATTTCAAACAACTTAAATTTCAAAATTTCTTTTCACGGATGTGTCGAGCATAGTCTGCCAAGCGTTTATCAAATAGTTTCAGATTTTATAATTAATGAAATTAATGATATTTTTAAGGGTATTGTCAAAATTCCCAAATTTCAACAATGTCAAACGGCTTAAATTTCATAATTTCTTTACATGGTTGTGTCGGGAATAGGCTGCCAAGTATTTAGCAACTCGGTCTAGATTTTATAATTAACGAATTTTGGGATATTTCAAGGTTTTTTATCAAAATTCCCAAATTACGGCAATTTCAAACCGCTTAAATTTCAAACTTTCTTTGCACGATTGCATGAACCATAGTCTGCCAAGCATTTAACGAATAGTTTCAGATTTTATAATTAACGAAATTAGGGATATTTTCAAGGGTATTGTTAAAATTCTGAAATTTTGACAATTTCAAATAGCTTAAATTTCAAAATGTCTTTGCATAGTTGTGTCGGGCATAGTCTGCCAAGTATTTAGCAAGTAGTTCTAGATTTTATAATCAATGAAATTAAGGATATTTTCAAGGTTTTTGGCAATATTACCAAATTTCAACAATTTCAAGCAGCTTAAATTTCAAAATGTCTTTGCATAGTTGTGTCGGGCATAGTCTGCCAAGTATTTAGCAAATAATTCTAAATTTTATAATTAAAGAATTTAGGTATATTTTCAAGGTTTTTGTCAGAATTTTAAAATTTCGACAATTTTAAACAGCTTAAACTTCAACAAATCTTTGTGTGGATGCATCAGGCCCTGAGCCCAAAAGAATAGGGCGTCGTCCCATTCATACCCTTTTCAATAGGGCGTCGTCCCATTTATACCCTTTTCAATAGGGCGTCGTCTCATTTAGACGCATTTATTGCACTGTGTGCCTGCGGCGAATTTCTCTGATCCATTTATGGATCAGTCACCACAATTATAAGCGCAAAGTGTGCCTGCGGCGAATCTTCTGATCCATATGTGGATCAGGTACCACGAACAAATGCAAGACCAATTGCGGCAATATCCCACCAGAGATTGTCGACTAAATATCTAGCGGCACTTCACTATCCAGTGCACATTATCGCGCACACGCTCTCAAGTTTACACTGATGCCAACGTGGTGTCACAGTTTTTAGACAAAGCTTGTTCGCCGCCCCCCAGGGCGGCGAGTATATATGTTGCAGGCCATGGCCGTCTTCAGGCCATCGCCGTCTAGACGGCTTTGGCCTGGTCGATCAGGCCGTGGCCGTCTAGACGGCATTGGCCTGATGCGTCAGGCCATGGCCGTCTTCCGCTCGAAAAGACGGCCGTGGCCTGATGGACCAGGCCGTAGCCGTCTTTAAGAGTGTCAGCTGTTGCCAGCGCTTGCAGGGAAGGGGCACAGCAGGCCTAAGCAGGAGGTGTAGTAGATGGAGGAGTGTTTATTCCACTTGCAGTTTGCACTAAAACTCGGCCGGCGTCGCGCCTGGCGGGTCTCAACTGAGGCTTAGCGCGACCACCAACTTCAGGGCGCGCTCCGCGCGCCCTGAAGTCGGTCACCGGTCGCGTTAAGCCTAAGTTTCGACCCGCCAGACTGCGACGCCGACTGACTCTTGTGCATTGTGGGCGCAGGGCGAGCCTAAGCATAGCCTAAACTGGAAGGAATACACTATGTAGGAAACTAACAGAGAAAGGAAAAGACGGCCATGGCCTGGCGCAGCAGGCCGTGACCGTCTAGACGGCTGTGGCCTGACGCATCTGGCCACGGCCGTCTTCTGCTCGAAAAGACGGCCACGGCCTGATCGACCAGGCCAAAGCCATCTGACGGCGATGGCCTGAAGACGACCATGGCCTGTGACATATATACGGACGCTGTTGTCCGTGTGTGTGTGTGTGTCTGTCTGTCTGTCCGGAACAACTAGACATGACGGTTAGTGCCACCCGATGGAGTCGAATGCGCTGAGTAACGTGCCGTTGTCCGTTTCTGTTGCTAATTTCCCTATTTCGAGATATTTACAATTAAAATATGAAAATGTCAAAAATGACGCTTTTAATTACAAGTCGTATCGGCAAAGTTTTTACTGAAATGGAAGGGGCATGAGACGCGATGAATTTGTGACATAGTTTTCGATTTTGGAATTCACGAAATTATGGATATTTTCAAGGTTTTTGCCAAAATTCCCAAATATCGACAATTTCAAACAGCTTAAATTTCAGAACTTCTTTGCACGGATGTATCGAGCATAGTCTGCCAAGTATTTATCAAATAGTTTCAGCGAATATAATTAACGAAATTAGGGATATTTTCAAGGTTTTTGTCAAAATTCCCAAATTTCGACAATTTCAAACAGCTTAAATTTCAAAACTTCTTTGCACGGATGTATCGAGCATAGTCTGCCAAGTATTTGTCAAATAGTTTCAGCGAATATAATTAACGAAATTAGGGATATTTTCAAGGTTTTTGTCGAAATTCCCAAATTTCGACAATTTCAAACAGCTTAAATTTCAAAATTTCTTTTCACGGATGTGTCGAGCATAGTCTGCCAAGTATTTATCAAATAGTTTCAGGTTTTATAATTAACGAAATTAGGGATATTTTTAAGGGTTTTGTCAAAATTCCCAAATTTCGACAAATTCAAACAGCTTAAATTTCAAAACTTCATTGCACGAATGTATCGAGCATAGTCTGCCAAGTATTTGTCAAATAGTTTCAGCGAATATAATTAACGAAATTAGGGATATTTTCAAGGTTTTTGTCGAAATTCCCAAATTTCGACAATTTCAAACAGCTTAAATTTCAAAATTTCTTTTCACGGATGTGTCGAGCATAGTCTGCCAAGTATTTATCAAATAGTTTCAGGTTTTATAATTAACGAAATTAGGGATATTTTCAAGGGTTTTGTCAAAATTCCCAAATTTTGACAAATTCAAACAGCTTAGATTTCAAAACTTTTTTGCACGTATGCATCGAGCATAGTCATAGTCAAATAGTTTCAGATTCTATAATTAACGCAATTAGGTATATTTTCAAGGTTCTTTTCAAAATTGCCAAATTTCGACAATTTCAAACAACTTAAAATTCAAAATATCTTTGCGTGGATGAGTCGGGCGTAGAACGTCAAGTAATTATACAACAGTTTCAGATTTTAGAATTCACAAAATTAGGGATATTTTCAAGGTTTTTTTTCAAGCATGGCAGATTTCGGCAATTTCAAATGGCTAATAAAACTTAGCAATATTTATCCATGGGTGTCCGGCAACGTACGTTTTTGCCACCTATTGACCCAAAAGACCGTCCGCATTTGTGACCCAAAAGAAAAGGGCGTCGTCCCATTTAGACCCTCTTCATTCCAAAGTGAACCTGCGGCGAACATTCCTGATCCATTTATGGATCAGTACCCACCAATGCGCCTTACAGGCATCGATTGCCCAACAATGGCAACTGCGGCGATACTCACCGAAGAAATGCTCAACTTACTATTCTGACACTCTATGGAATATACTCCTCAAATGCACAAAACGCTATACAATGCCAATCCACCATCATCGGGTACCCAGTTTTTACTCTAACCTTGTTCTCGTCTGCGGTCTAGGGGCATATGGTGCAACTAACTCAGAATTCTATGGGCATTTTGATAAGTTTAGGGGCTAGCTAAATAATGGCGCAAAAAATAAACAGAATCAAACAGAATTCGCAACATGTCGGCTTTACAGCTCCGCAGGCGAAAATTTACAATAAAGTTTGGTACTGTAGCACAGAATATGCTTCCTAGCTATTTATTGGCCACATGTTTTAGGGGCATTTTGATGCCCCCAACCAAAATTTCTAAGCGCACCCTACAAGGCGCAGGAGAAGGGTGGGGCTTACTGGAGGACCTACGGTACGTTTGTCGGTCGTTTTACCAGTAGCACACAGGGCAGTACCGCTACGAAACAGAGATAGAGTAGAATGGAAGACTGAGAAAGGCAACCTGCGGATTGCGCACGAGGAACTTCCGGAAGCCGTTGGGCAGCATGTGCTTGGTTCTCTTGTCGTTGCCGTAGCCGACGTTCGGCATCCGGATCTGGCCTTTGAAGCGACGGCGCACCCGGTTGTCGATACCCTTCGGCTTGCGCCAGTTCGGCTGAAGTAGTGTCAGCACACGAAATTCACTAACGGATGACACGACAGCGTCATGCGGGGGGGGGGGGGCAAAGCGACCGTTTAACAGGGTTTTTTTTTCGTCCGAGGTCTAGGCGTGTGGCGTACGCCTAGCCAAAAATTTTAGGCGTATTCCCAAAAGTTTGTCGTACACGAAAAAATACAGCGAAAATTAAGTTCAACCAGGCAAGTCGTCCGGGGGACGCAGTATAATCCACAAATGTGAACTCCTACGCACGGTGACTGCTCTCCTGTTGTGGCCTCCTGACACTCCCAATCACAAAACTAATGCCGAATTCGTGATTTACAGCCCAGAATACCCCGTAATCGACATACAACACCCCTAACTTCCTATGGACTCGCAGAACCAAAATTCTGCACTTGGGGTACGGTAACATGCGAATTCGTCATAGGTACGCTTAACGAAATCACTTTGAAGATACGACTGCTGGATTCTACATGTGCTTCAACAACAGCCTACCCCCCTGACTAGGTACATCTACTTCCCGCGTGCCGTGTAGCAGACGTCTACGTACGACGGTGTCGCCAGGATTTGGGAATGTGGGGCGGAGGGTTGGTACACCTCAGAGGGGGGGGGGGGGGGGGAGGGGGGGGGGGGGGGGGGTGGGGTGGGGGGGAGGGGGATCAAATTGGTACAACAGTGTGTCAAAAATTGAACCCAGCAGGCGATAAATAGCAGGCGAAAAATATCAGGCGATTTTGCTTAGGGTTACAAGATAACAAAATTATTTTTTATTTAAGAATAACTGTATTTCACAACGCTGATTAATAGTTAGTTTTATATAATATTATAATATTATAATTTAATTAAACTAAACTAAACTAAACTAAACTAGAGTAAAATAAATTAAAGTAATTTAAGGTGAAATAAATTAAATTAAACGAAACTAAATTGAAATAAATTAGAATAAATTTAACTGCATCGAATCAAATAAAATCAAATAAATCAAATTAAATTAGATTAAATTAAATTAAATTAAATTAAATTAAATTAAATTAATTAATTAATTAATTAAATTAAATTAAATCAAAGCAAATTAAATTAAATTAAATCAAATTAAATTAAATTAATTAAATTAATTAAATTAAATTAAATTAAATTAAATTGAATTAAATTAATTAAATTAAATTAAATTAAATTAAATTAAATTGAATTGAATTAAATTAAATTAAATTAAATTAAATTGAATTGAATTAAATTAAATTAATTAATTAATTAAATTAATTAAATTAATTAAATTAAATTGAATTGAATTAAATTAAATTGAATTGAATTAAATTAAATTAAATTGAATTGAATTAAATTAAATTAAATTAAATTAAATTAAATTAAATTAAATTAAATTAAATTAAATTAAATTAAATTAAATTAAATAATTAAACTAAATTAAATTAAACTTAGTTTAATTGAAAAAAATTAAATTGAATTGAATTAAATTAAACTAAATTGCACAAAATCACATTAAATTACCGTACATTAAATTCAGTTAAATCAAATGAAGTAGCGTCGCAGATGAATTTGTTTCGGATTTTAGGTCCCCGTTTGAATAGCACATCAGGCGAAAATTATGGACATTTATTCTATTCTGTTGTTGCAAAGTTGCCTACAAATAGCGCCGCAGGCGAGTATTCAGGATACGGGGTGTGTCGAATTAAGTAGACCCCACATTTTGCGGCCGACGTTCTCCGGCTTGGCAGAGCGCATCGGGTGAAAATTTGGACAAAACATACTACTACAGGGTGCTCTTGACCAACTGTCAAAATCTTAGGCAGTTTGGTGCAACGAGTAGAAAATGACGCCACTTTGCGCAACGTCATGTCGAAATCGGGTGGAACGACTTTTCAATGGTAAGTCGGTGCACCCGATTTTCGACATGACGGTGCGCAAAGTGGCGTCATTTGCTAAAATTTTGACAGTTGGTCAAGAACACCCTGCACTAGTAGTATGTTGTGTTCAAATTTGGGCCTGATATGTGCTGCCAAGCCGCAGAACGGCGGCCGCAAAGTTAGGAGTCGTACTTTTTTGACACACCCTGTACATACACATTTCAAAATAGAAAATTGAAATGATGTACTGTATCCATCGATTAAGAACTCCAGCCCCCCCCCCCCCTCCACAGCACGCTGTGTAAAAGCTAACGCATTCATGCTTGCACACATGGTAGTCTAACGTCTTGACACCTCGGATTCAAAAATCAACACTCTATCTCAACCCACGCGAAAATGCGGGCGCGAAACGCAAAATTGGTCGGTGCTGCTATTCCTCCTGCTGGAGGCCATGGCCATGGAGAAGAATAGGACCGTCAGCGGAAGCATGATTGACAACCCAGCTTTGACTATGCACTGCGCAAGATTGGTGCGAGCTACCAAAGTCGTTCTTGCGTCATTTTGAAGCTTATTGTGTTCCCTTTCAAATGCTATCCCGCCAGCCGCAAGAGAGCGTTCCACGCGTGAGCCGCAGCTGCCGAAAGGTGACGCTGTCGTCAAATTTGGCCGATTTTGCATTTCGGGCTGGGTTGAGATAGAGTGCTGAATTTTTGCATTGCATCCGAGGTGTCAAGACATTAGACTACCATGTGTGCAAATGACTACCTAGAGTTTCGAAAGACCCGGTACATACAACGTGGGAAATACAGAAGAACGTGTGACGCGCGCCTCTTTCGCTCGAACCATTGCGGAGGAACAAACATCAACACGCTGGGGCTGCACAGTTGAACACTGACCGTGGGGCGGCGGCAGTCGCAGCAGCTGCGCCAGATGTTCCTGGCCCGTGTGCTCGAGAGCTTCGACGAAGACGCCGTAGGCCAGGGCGCTGCCTCGCCAGACCAACTTGAAGACGAGCTTGTGGCGCACGGCTTCCGCCTGCAGCGAGATTTTTACTCCATATGCAAGACTAGCTTTCAACAGCGTCTCGTCTATGCAACCGGAACCAAGATACACTCTAGGCTGAGCTAGCAGCTGACCGGTTGCGGAGATGTACCGACTACATAGTACATAGTAGCTGACAGCAGTCAAAACCGAGAACCGACCTCGAGCTCCTCCGCTGCCTCCGGCGTGAAGGCGCCTCTGCTGCGCATGAAGGCGATGACTGGAATGGGCAGGTCCAGCGACTCGCAAATCGACACCAAGTTCTCCGTCAGACGACGCCTTTGGACCTCTGCCAAGGGAGACTCCGCGTCCATGGCTCGCTCTCTCTCTCTCTTGTCGCCCAGCTGCAACTGCGATGCCAACTGCGATGGCGGATTATCGTTATGGTTAATTCCGAAGGGGGAGGGGGTGGTACAGACGTGGGAGCCATACTGTAGCAGGCGAGAACCAAAACTTACAGAGATTGCAGGGAACCAAAATTTCTATGTCGTTACCGCTCCGCTAGTCGCTATCGAAACATCTGGCAGAGAGTTTCTGGCCTAACGTATAAGAATACATATGTAATGGATACTGTAGAAGCGGAGAAGGGGGCGAGGTGCCAGAGAGAAAGGACGATCATTTAGTAGCTCTACCATAGTCAATTAGTGCTTCACCATTATACAACCCTCCCCCACCCCCTCTCCCCACTAGATATTAAGGTCGATGTTCTAGGGATTGAAATCAGCGCATAACAAGCAGTTCGCGAAGGAGAACGCTTTGAGTGAGTCACGCGCTGTTTTGTGCGAATTGCGGGCATTGGACTGTACCTAAACTATTTGAGCCGCGAGACGAGCACAAAAGGCGTGGCCGCCACCCGTCTTCGTCCTATAGTTACTGGTACGAATGGCCGTCGCGTATTGCTCTCGCGCCATTCAGTCGTCGCCGTCGTCGTTACCCCTGCATCCGATAGGCGGGCCGGACAAAGGAGACACGCCAACTAGTATTACAAGGCGCCTTCGAATTGTGAGAGCCAATCTCGAGGCGCCGCGTGCGCCGCAATTCGCGAACAAGACTGATTTGACCCCTGCCTGTTACCCTCGCCGCTCCATCCATCATGCGTATTGTCTGCTTGTGTGCCCGTCCACCTGCCGTTATCGATTATCCCCTGGTGAAGGCCGAGTCCCCAGTCGCTTCACGCCGCCATCTCCCGGTTACACGTGTTGGGTAAGCTATGACTAAGAGACTAAACTGTAACCTTTGAACCCCCCCCCCCCCCCCCACACTAATCCCCCCCCCCCTCCTCCTCATCCGCCACTTTGGCGCCGCGAAATGCTTCCCCCATTGCACGGGACAGTTTGCAAATTATGTACAAGTAGGTACCGTAGTCGGCCAGTTCGGCACGTATTCATTTCTCTCGCGTCATCTGTCGTCGCTGCCCTCGGCAAATATAGGTATTGCGGAAGGGACAAAGAAGGCGGCGGTAACAACCACCCTACTCGAATCGTGAGAATCGATCCAGCGCGCAGCGCCGCGCAAAATAATGTCGCGCTCTGCCTTTGTGAGTCATTTCGGCGACGGGCGGGGGGGGGGGGGGGGTCATTGTGGAGGTACCGTGACTTCCCTAATAAACGGGTGGGCGGTTGCGGTCTTTTCAATATAAGAACAACAGAAAATTTAGAATAGTATCAAAAGTATTTCCACACAAGTCACTTATGGTAACAAACAGTGTATAAGAAGTTGCCTCGCTTGTGAAGTCGCTGCATACGCTTATTGGAGTGGAGAGTGTCAGCCGGTCAATGACAGAGTGCCCGTCTAAACGAGAGTCTACGGTGAGCGTATCAGGAGAGCGCTCTCGCCGGAATCGAATGAGACAAATCGGGGCGACGGCCTTGAAGGAATGGGCCCATTTCGCCTGCAGAGGCACAAACGATCAGACGCCTCTGAATGTGCGCGTCGTAAATCGCAGCAATGAATTCTATCGCGCGATTTCTTAGTCCAAGAGAGCGGTGGTTGTGTTTCAGTTAGAGATACGTCGACAAAACGACACGCGGGCGATTGAGGTCATCTGTGTGTGTGCCACCCATTACGCGGGATAGCTGAAACGTTGAAGGGAGGGAGGGAGGGATGGAGGGAGGGTCGTCGTCGATAAATGCTACCTACACTGGTTTACTTTGCACGACTACCACCA
This sequence comes from Linhomoeus sp. GSCO2_2, assembly GCA_030248115.1. Taxonomy (NCBI): domain Eukaryota; kingdom Metazoa; phylum Nematoda; class Chromadorea; order Monhysterida; family Linhomoeidae; genus Linhomoeus; species Linhomoeus sp. GSCO2_2. Next base: position 122 of record JASAMZ010007291.1, on the reverse strand, counting down.
CCTGAGGTCTACTCCCTCTTTCTCTTTCTCTAGTTAGTGCTATTGGCACTGGCGTTCGTGGAGGGCGATATCGTTGAAAGAGCAATACATTATCCTGTACTTCGTTCAGTTACGTATTGCTG
>JASAMZ010007289.1:2500-19367 GCA_030248115.1 Linhomoeus sp. GSCO2_2 | reverse complement strand
TATGTCGTTCTTCGTTCAGTTACGTATGCTTCGCGAAGGCTGAAGTGTGCACAAATTCCACAACAAGCATTGCTAACATTATTTTCGTAACCGCTTTTACGATCGGAAGAAGAAGAAACCTTGGACTTCCACAATCGACGCGAATCGCCAAACCTTCCCCTGTATCCAGGCGAAAAGAGGCCGCCCGGCGCCCAATCGAGTATATAGACAACGCTTCCGAAGATTGCCTCTGTTTGAAAGATTGTCGTCCCTGAAAACGTGGAAAACGGCGCAAAGTTTCCCGTTTTGGAGTGGCCCCACGGGGGCGGTTATAACAACGGGGCGAGCGACAACTACGAAATCGACATTCAGTGCGACAGGATCGTCAGCAAGGGGGTACTTTGACTTTTGCCCGTGTCGCACTTGAAAGATTATGCCCTCTTTAACTTCGAATCTCTAGTTTGGCAATGCAATTAAGGGTAGGTTAAAGTGGTGAAAGTGCAGCTGAAAGGACTGAAGAATAGTTTGCAAAGTGCTGTCTGTATATTTGCAGATCAAATCCATCAAATTACCCACTTCAACTTCGTTGTATCCATTTATTTGAATCTTTGTTTAGCAGTAATGCAGAATCAATGTTGATAATTGCTGGCAACAAATTTAACCTCAACTATAGGTAGTTCTGTCCGGCTTAGTTTGAAGTTAAGGTTCTGTCAATAGGTGCTGTCATTCAATTCATTTTAAATTTTTTACCTACATTCACTTCACTCCGACAATGATCGTCCCGAACATCAACTACAGAGTCGGCCAGTGGGATTTCTTCACCACTGGAAGCAGTGACGCTCCTGAAAAATATGGCCGTTTGGGACGCTTTGAATGCTCTGAAGTTTTTGAACAAAGTCGCCGACAGCTTTGGAGGTAATAAACATGAAAAATTCTCATTTGGACTCAAATTAAACATAAGTTTTCCATCTCTTGTTGTCGACAAAACTGCCTAGGTAGTTACTTTCAATTGTCGCTTCCAACAGTACCACATATTCTAACAATATTTGCTATTATTGCCACATATTATTGAGGTCCTGAGCATTTATCAGGGCGTACCCAAATCAACCAAATCTACAAATTCCAGGCGATTCCAACAACATCGTGCTAGTGGGACAAGGTGTCGGTGAGGTTCTTGGCCAAATACGTTAGCTACAGTCCTCTAGCCAGTGGTCTGTACGCCAAAGTCATGACATTTGGCTCCACCCCACTCCAACCCAAAATCACCGAGTTCACTGGATAGCTATTTGGAGAAGAACAAGCAATTCGCTGAGAGTATGGGCTGTGCAAATCAGCAGAGTAGTTGGGATGGAGGCGGGATGAGAGGAGATTGCGGACTGTTTGAAGGTGGATTTAAGTAGATAGCAATGTAATTATGGCTATGATGAAATAAAATACTAATAGAAGTAGAAATGAGAGAATGGAATGGGAAGAGAATACTGTGTATCAAAAGAAGATTAAATGAATCCGCAACAATCAAATCAAATTAAATTATGTTTTATTAAATTAAACTGAATTAAATTAAACCTAATTAAATTAAATTAAATCAAATTAAATCTACTTAGATTAAATTAAATTAAATTAAATGAAATTAAATTAAATTAAATTAAATTAAATTAAATTAAATTAAATTAAATTAAATTAAATTAAATTAAACTAAATTAAATTAAATTAAATTAAATTAAATTAAATTAAATTAAATTAAACTGAGCTGAATTAAATATAATTAAACTTAACTAAATTACATAGAACTAAATTAAATATAATTAAACTTAACCAAATAATTAGAACTAAATTAATATAACTAAACTTAACTAAATTATGTAGAACTGAATTAAATATAATTAAACTTTACTAAATTAAGTAGAACTGAATTAAATATAATTAAACTTAGCTAAACTAAGTAGAACTAAATTAAATAAAAATAGATTAAATTAAACTAGGTTAAAATAAAACAAAATGAAACTAAAATAGAACAAATTATAAAACATAAAACAAAATACATTTGAATAAAATTAAATTAATAAAAATCAAATTAAAGTGAGTTAAACTATATTTTATTAAATTAAATTAAATTAAATTAAATTAAATTATATTAAATTATATTAAATTAAATTAAATCTAAATTGAATTAAATAAAATCTAATCAGTTAAATTAAATCAAATTAAATTAAATTAAATTAAATTAAATTAAATTAAATTAAATTAAATTAAATTTAATCAAATCAAATTAAATTAAATTAAATTAAATTCAATCAAAGTAAATTAAATTAAATTAAATTAAATTAAATTAAACTAAATTAAATTAAATTAAATTAAATTAAATTAAATTAAATTAAATTAAATTAAATTAAATTAAATTAAATTAATTTAAATTAAATTAAATTAAATTAAAGTAAATTGAATTAAGTCGGAGTACATTAAATTGAATTAAATTAAATTGAATTAAATTAAATTAAATTAAACTAAATTGAATTAAGTAGGAGTACATTAAATTGAATTGTTTCTAATTTGTCACACCATAATTATAGACGAAGGACAATCTAGAAATCCTGAAAGCGATAGCGCCTATCGTCAAAGGCGAGTAAATGTTCTGGCACATGATAGACAACGACAACGGTGGAGTATTGCCAGACAAGTTCGACACTTTGGCAAAACAGCGACCAAACGTCCCTATCCTAGCGGGCAGCAGTCACGACGAATACGGGTGGGTTAGGCTTGATTTGGAAATTTAGGCGTATAGGGGTACCTAAGTGACTGTTGCCCACATGTACATAGAAGCTCAAACCGTCAGCCAGACTGCCTGCTACCAGTACCTATTTGCAAGCGCGGCGCAATGAATTGCAGAATGCAATACAGAAATTGTTTAAGCACATGCAAGGAGAAACTTATGACAATATGTGTCTTGGACACTCCAATAAACACCACCACCGCTCTTCCACTCCACTCCTCACACTTCGTACCACCTTCCTTGGTAGTTTGAGCATGTGGCGGAAGGGGGGGGAGGGTGCTTATTGGATATAATACGGTAGCAAAACCATACACTTGAACTTTTGTCATAGGTGGGACCTGGTCGTTGCTCCGACATTTGGAAAAGATAAACTGGAGGTGGATCCCGCTTGGAACACGAAAGAAAAGGTTGAGAAGACATGTGAAACCATTGTAAAACCCGGAAATTTCCCAAACAATTATGCGGAGGTTCGGCAAGCTTGCGTGGAGCAGTACGGCAGCGGTGAGTTGGTGAATAGCTGACGAGTATTACTTTCTGAATTAACAAATGAACAAACTGATTGCGGTGCTCAACTTGCAAAATTTGTTTCAAAATATTCTAGTGTTTCAAATGGTACCGGATTTGATAGAGTCATTCGCTCGATGCCGCAAATCAATTCATCTTGCAGGAGTCAGCAAGACAGGCTCCGATACGCCATATCTGGAAGGCGCTATTCGAGCGGGCTCCTCCCTAATATATCACAAGCCCGTGTACAAAGATCTGAAACACTACTTGGACAATGGCAACAAAGAAGTTTACTTGTACTCATTCGACTACCTCAGAGAACAGGACCACCCGTGGTGGAAGGCGGCCGGGAGTTTCCACAATTTTGAGTTGTGTTTTATTGAGAACTTCTACCCCTTCCCGTTCTACAAATTCGACAGCACCGCTGGTATTACGTGTCGTCGTCGTCGTCGTCGTCGTCGTCGTCGTCGTCGTCGTCGTCGTCGTCGTCGTCGTCGTCGTCGTCGTCGTCGTCGTCGTCGTCGTCGCGTCGTCGTCGTCGTCGTCGTCGTCGTCGTCGTCGTCGTCGTCGTCGTCGTCGTCGTCGTCGTCGTCGTCGTCGTCGTCGTCGTCGTCGTCATCGTCGTCGACGACCTCGTCGTCTTCGTCCTCGACGTCGTCGCGTTGTCGTAGTCGTCGTCGTCGTCGACGTCGTCGTCGTCGTCGTCGTCGTCGTCGTCGTCGTCGTCGTCGTCGTCGTCGTCGTCGCGTCGTCGTCGTCGTCGTCGTCGTCGTCGTCGTCGTCGTCGTCGTCGTCGTCGTCGTCGTCGTCGTCGTCGTCGTCGTCGTCGTCGTCGTCGTCGTCGTCGTCGTCGTCGTCGTCGTCGTCGTCGTCGTCGTCGTCGTCGTCGTCGTCGTCGTCGTCGTCGTCGTCGTCGTCGTCGTCGTCGTCGTCGTCGTCGTCACGAGCAGTACCATCTCCTTGTCATTCTTAGGAAGAGACGGCAAAATGGAGAAGCGCTTTAGCAGCGTTATCGCAAGCTTCGCCAAAAGCGGCAAGCCGACAACTGCTAACTGTAAAGGCCCTAAGTGCTGTGAATGGAAGCCACTAAACCCACAGAACCCAAAGGGCTACTATTCCCTTGATGTGCCGTCGAAGCGGAAATGTGCGAATTTTCACGATGAAGACGTGAAATTCTGGAGCCAATTTGATCAGAACTGATTCGAATTGCTGGGGAACTATTGATGAACATTCTTTGCACGTCTCCAAACACTGCACACACCGATTTGGACAAGCAAGGCAAGGCAAACAAGCAGTATAGCCGCTGATATACTCGGTCCAACAAACCCACTAAAATGACCAAGCTGTCGTGGTGACGTACATATGTATGTAGTATGCGAGCTCATTACCGCGCCCAACCTGATCCAAAGGCTGCAAGAACTAAGCCATAGAATCAGTCATGGTTGTACGCCAATACACACATTCCACACACAACAAATAATGCGAGTCCTATCATAGCATAGTTACATCACAATGCAGTTCACCATGCCAACCGGAACCACTATAGTCCGCATGACTCAAGGAGTCAAGCTCTCCTTCACTGCAACATGTGTTCGTTCCGGTGCGGGCGCTGGCTGGGGGGGCGGGGCGGGGCAAAGTGTATTGTATTGTATTGTATTGTATTGTAGTGTATTGTAGTGTATTGTAGTGTAGTGTAGTGTAGTAGTGTAGTGTAGTGTTGTGTAGTGTAGTGAAATGTGGTGTAGTGTAGTGTAGTGTTGCGTAGTGTAGTGTAGTGTTTCGTAGTGCAGTGTAGTGTAGTGTAGTGCAGTGTAGTATAGTGTAGTGTAGTGTAGTGCAGTGTAGTGTAATGTAGTGTAGTCTGGTGTAGCGCAAGACACACGAGTTTTGTCAGAATGAGTGAGTGGTGTATGAGTGGGTGGATGAGCCACTAAATGAGTGATTCCAGTCTAATGTGGTCAACGTCATGCATGGTGCATTGTAGGCTAATTGCACTACCGATTTGCAAAGACATTTCAGAACTGCGCCTCAGCATTTCTCTCTGTTCTGGTCTTACTGTTGATATTCTGCGTCGAAGTATACCTGTCCACATGTCCATGGGTGGAGCGCGACGTTCCACTGAGTAAACCACGACAATCAGTGTCAATAATCGGTGAAAATAATGTCAGTGCCACTACAGCAAGGCTTGACAGTGTGGCGACATTTGAAACGAATGGGGAGGTCTCACTCATCGACTGCAATATCGTCAGCTGGACGTTTGCAGGGGTAATGAGTGGTGTTGAACTTGCGTTAAGAACAATTTATACGTACTTTTGATAATATTCCGGACAATTGACGCTGGAATAGACCATCAAATTTTAAATACCACTGGAATACAAGACAGAAAGATTTCGCAACTGAGGTATAATATGTTGGACTCCACTTCAATAGAATTAGCCACAGCATGATTTGACCAGTAAATATTTATGCACCAAATGAACAAAATGTATCTACAATGCTTCAAATTTAAGAGCAGTTTAGCAGCGTCAAACAGAGCAAGCTCAAATCAGGATACTGCTTGCAAACAAACAAAACAACAATTTGAATACAAGATCTAGCTACATTTCAAAATAGAACACGTGACACACAAGTATCACAACAGCATACATATTGTACCATCAAGTTTTCAATTTTGACTAAGTTCATACTAAAATCTAAGTTATCTAAGTTGCCGCGCATTTCAAATTCAGTTACTGGGTCTATTGTCTATGGGGGCGTTTCTGGCGGACGCCTTACACGGCTGCTTTGCCGACTCCACTCCAGCCGGTGTCTTCTCAACGAATTTGTGATTTTGCGTTAATCAACAAGTGTAATATTATGGTACGTACTTTGATTTGGGATTTTGTCTTCGTCTGTTCTGTCTACCACTTCTGGGGTGCCGATTTCACTTTCAAGTCTTGTGTCTATTGGTATTTTGTGCGTCGATTGTGTCACTGAGCGTTGTAACAGTGCTTTCCGGGTTGCCTTCTGGAAGACTGTCGTTTTAGATGCGCAAGCGGTTCGCAGAATTTTGATGCAACAAGACAGCAACGCAGCAAAACACACGACACTGCATTTTGGACATAGATCCTGTGTTCCAACCTTTGCCTTCGTCAGCCCAACATTTGCCCCCCCCCCCCCCCCCCCCCCCCCCTTCCCTCCCCCCCTTCCTTCCCCCACCCCTTAATACAGAGCCATGGCAATGGCCTGGAAACGCCATTAAACATGACAAATGCCATGAGCTGCAAATTGTATTCGGTTTGTATGCTAGGGCCAACAGCATCGACCCTTTCTCATGGCCTCTGCATTTTGTACGCAACTGGGCGATTGGCGTTCGCCTATACCTAGAGTCGGCTAGGAAATAGACAATTCCGTAAAACTCATAAATTAAAACTAAATTCCTAAATTCCATGAAAACAAAGTTTTGCTCCGGATCGGTTTTAGGACAGTGCTCATTGAAGTCAATTTTTTCGGAATTGACTAGACGATCGCGACACTTTGGGAGTTGCGTGAAGCGCCAATTTCGGTCGTTCTCCCCGAAAATTACACAGTTGTATGTAGTCTCGACTGTGAGAGATGACCTCGCCAGAGACGTTCTTATTTCGCGGGCAATATGGCAGTCAATTTAGAAGGAGTCAGACAGAATTGTTTCCACTGCCGTCGTCGGCCCTTTCTATCATGGAGTCGATACTGAACTCGGTGGAAACTCTGTGAAACATTCTTATCACGTGCGCATTCAGCAACCTTCACCTTACTTCACGGTTGGTGGATGCCGCGTTACTGGATGGATTGGACATCCGAGTGCGTCTCGGAAACTTGGACGTCCACCAAGGAACCAATCTTGATGACGAACAGCAAGTCTCTTTTAACAAGTCTCTTTTAAAAAGCGGAGTGGTTTTGAGCTTTGAATTTTTACTGAGATTGTAACAAAGGCCCTTTCCGGTTTCGTGCAGCGTCTTTGACTCTCCTCGCGACTACACTTTTTGGAGTGGTCTTGCTGCGCAACATTGGTATCGCTCGGGCTTAATTCTTTACACCAATAAAATCATCTTTTCAGACTAAATTTAAAAAAAGACACTGGAATCTAACGCAAAACTACAGGTTAATTGCGAGCACGACTTGCTGTTGGCTTGCAGTGTCAAGACCGCCGCTCTGCAACGCACAGGTGCCAAGATATAACAAACCAAAATCTGCAGTTTTCATCGCGTTTTGGTTACTGTATGTAGCCCTCTCATTGACCTTTTGAAACTTTTTGTTGTCGGATTCTTGCTCAGGAGGTCGAGCGCTTCATTTTGATATGCAGTTCGACTAGGTTCGATGAAGTGTTGACTTTTCGCGGACATTACTTCTGGATACTGTAGCGCGCAATTTTTAAAACTTGTTATTATTTCGACGTCACAGTTCGCGAGAGTAGTCCGAGGGCTACCCGTCGATGTGTCGAACTCAACCCAGCGACGTCAGACAAGCGAGTCATTCCGAAGCAAGCGTGTCGTTTCCAGTTTTCGACGCGTTTTGGTTACTGTAGCTCTGTGTTTAAACTTTTGAAACTTTTTGTTGTCGGATTCATGCTCAGGAGCTCGAGCGCTTCACTTTGATATGCGATTTGACTTGCTTCGGTCAACTTTTGTCTTAAAACGGACCCCACTTTGGGATACTGTTGCGCGCGAGTTTGAAAACTTATTTCAGTTTTGAATACTCAGATGACGAGAGTAGTCCGAGGGCTACCCGCCGATGTGTCGAACTCAACCGAGCGACGTCAGACAAGCGAGTTATTAAGCCCGAAGCAGCGTGTCATTTCCAGGTTTCGACGCGTTTTGGTTACTGTAGCTCTCTGTTTAAACTTTTGAAACTTTTTGTTGTCGGATTCGCGCTCAGGAGCTCGAGCGCTTCACTTTGATATGCGACTTGACTAGCTTCGGTCAACTTTTGTCTTAAAATGGACCCCACTTTGGGATACTGTAGCGCGCGAGTTTGAAAACTTATTTCAGTTTTGAACACTCAGATGGCGAGAGGAGTCAGCAGGCTACCCGACGACGTCTCAAACTCCATCCTACGACGTCGGACGAGCGAGTTATTAAGCCCGAAGCGAGCGTGACGTACGTACGAACGTACGTACGAACGTACGCACGCACGCACGCCGAGCTCTTGATAGGGTTCGCTCGGCTGAGGCCGAGCGAAAAAAGCGGAGTTGTTTTGAGCTTTGAATTTTTACTGAGATTGTAGCAAGGCCCTTTCCGGTTTCGTGCAGCGTCTTTGACTCTCCTCGCGACTACACTTTTTGGAGTGGTCTTGCTACGCAACATTGGTATCGCTCGGGTTTAATTCTTTACACCAAGAAAATCATCTTTATACTCCACAACAAGCTGTTTTAAAAAAGTTGAGTTGTTTTATTAATACAGAGTGGTTTGTGAGTGTTTTAAAGTGGAAGAGTAAAAGAGTGGATACTTTTGTAAAGTATTTCGAAGCCTTTCCGATATGACGCGCGCCCGCCCGGAGTCCACTATTCATGCGCTACTTTGACACGCTCCTTTCTGAGGGGTTCTTGCAGGGCAACATTAGGATCGCCCGGGATTAGTTTTTTGAGCAAGGCACACGCATTTCTGAGCGGTTGTTGCAAGGCAACATTGGGATCGCCCGGGATTAATTTTTTCAGCAGACAAAGTTGTTCGTAAGACAAGGGTTAAAAAAACAAAAGTATTTCTTTAGGAACGACCGTTCAACAACTGTCTCAACGTAAGCTTTCAAACGGTCGAACGAATGCCGCCCTACAACGTAAGACGAGCGAGTTAGGGCCGATTTGCTGTTTGAACCTTTGAGTTACTGTAGCTCGCGAAATTCAAACTTTTGAGTTTCGACCAGTAGAAGAACAAATGATCAGTAAGTCAAGAGCTATCCAACAAACTCAAGATCGTCTCTCTATGACGCACGCTGAGCGAGGTAGAGCGATTTCTGTGTTTAAAACGCGAGAATGTCGCTTTTCGTGTTGCGTGTTTGCGTAATTTAGAAAATGTTTATGCCGAACGAAAGACCGCGTCGAGACCTTTTAGTGGACCTATCGCACGCCGCTCTACGACGTAAGACGAGCGAGTTAGAGCCGTTTTCAGTTTGAACCTTCGGGTTACTGTAGCGCGCGCAATTCAAACTTTTGAACTTCGAAGCCTCTTAGCGCACTTCTCAGTGAATCGAGACCTTTCCGTAGAGCCCAAGATCGCCCTTCTACGACGGAATACGAGCGAGTTAGAGAAGTTTTGCGTTTTGAACATTTGGGTTACTGTATCTTGCGAAATTCAAACTTTTGAGTTTTGACCAATAGAAGAACAAATGATCAGCGAGTCGAGAGCTATCCAACCAACTCAAGATCGTCTCCCTACGACGCACGCTGAGCGAGTTAGAGCGATTTCTGCGTTAAAAACGCGACAATGTCGCTTTTCGTGTTGCGTGTTTGCGTAATTAAGACAACTTTTAATGCCAAGCGAAAGAGCACGTCGAGACCTTTTAGTTGACCTGTCGCACGCCGCTCTACGACCTAAGACGAGCGAGTAATAGCCGTTTTCAGTTTGAACCTTTGGGTTACTGTAGCGCGCGCAATTCAAACTTTTGAACGCCGATTTCTCGAGGCACATTACCAGTAAGTCGAGAGCTATCCATAAAGCCCAAGATCGCCTTCCTACGACGTTCCAACGCCGAGATCTGAGAGCGTGACGAACGCACGAACGCACAGACGGACGCACGCACGATAAGCTCTCGTAGGGGTTCGCCCGGCTGAGGCCGGGCGAAAAAAAGTGTGGAGTATATAGCGATTGTGCGCGAAACGCAGTAATTTGGACCGGATGGGGTTCGCGCGTGAAGCGGCCGATTTGCAAACGGTCTTTTGCGTTGGGTAGGCCTAGTGGGTGGGCAACCTGCACGGCATATGGGGTCACGCTGTGGGACCTCGTCGAAATTCAAAAATTAAAATTTTCAAAGTACTGAAAATGCATTGGGCAAGGTAGAACTCGAAAAAGTTGCATATAATGGTATATACTATCTTTTGATATGTTGTAGCCCTCGATAGTGCCGAACACGGAAAAAAGAATTGGATCGCTGCGGGACCCATTTTGGCGCCAATTTTGAAAAATTCGCGATTTTTCGCTATTTTCCGACTTTGACGGTTTGCTGTGCGCGATAGATAGCGGCTAGAGCCGTAAGACCGCTTTTGGTGTTCCTTCCCAGATGTCTTCTATCGAATGAGCCATGAACGGAGAAAATCGGTTGAGACACAAAAAAGTTATCTTGGTGGAACTTTTTTGACTCCGGGGTCAAAAATTGCGCTTTTCGCGTTTCAGCGTCTGTAGCGCTCGAATGTGTTGCCGAATCGGTTCAAAAGTGGTTTCAAACGATTCTGCGTTGAAATCTGGTCCAGAAAAGTGTTTTTGGCAAATTTGTAGAGCTACAGTAACCCTGCCGCGTCTATTTGAATTTTGGGTGTCGGGTCGACTTTCGCGATATTATATTCTATTTCGGGGTTTTCGGGGGCGCTGATTACGAATTTGGCACTCGTTTAGCTTTTGGATGATGTTTGACATACTTATGACGAATTTGCATGCAACCTACCCCAAGTGCAGAATTTTGGTTCCGGGGGTCCACAGGAAGCTAGGGATGTTGTATGTCGATTCTGGGGTATTCTGGGATGTAGATCACGAATTAGGCATTAGTTTTGCGATTGGGAGTGCCAGGAGGCCACAACCGCAGAGGAGTCACCGTGCGTAGGAGTTCAAATTTGTGGAGTATACTGCGTCCCCCGGACGACTTGCCTGGTTTCAGACTAAATTTAAAAAAAGACACTGGAATCTAACGCAAAACTACAGATTAATTGTGAGCATGATTTGATGTTGGCTTGCAGTGAGCTCTTCAGCGATGTCAAGGCCGCCGCTTTGCAACGCACGAGTGCCAAGACATAACAAACCAAAATCTGCAGTTGTCATCGCGTTTTGGTTACTGTAGCCCTCTCATTGACGTTTTGAAACTTTTTGTTGTCGGATTCTTGCTCAGGAGGTCGAGCGCTTCATTTTGATATGCGATTTAACTAGGTTCTATAAAGTTTTGACTTTTTGCGGACATTACTTCAGGATACTGTAGCGCGCAATTTTTAAAACTTGTTATTATTTCGACGTCGCAGCTCGCGAGAGTAGTCCGAGGGCTACCGGTCGACGTGTCGAACTAAACCCAACGACGTCAGACAAGCGAGTTATTAAGCCCGAAGCAAGCGTGTCGTTTTCAGTTTTTGACGCATTTTGGTTACTGTAGCTCTCTGTTTAAACTTTTAAAACTTTTTGTTGTCGGATTCGGGCTCAGGAGCTCGAGCGCTTCACTTTGATATGCGATTTGACTAGCTTCGGTCAACCTTTGTCTTACAATGGACCCCACTTTGGAATACTGTAGCGCGCGAGTTTGAAAACTTATTTCAGTTTTGAACACTCAGATGGCGAGAGTAGTCCGAGGGCTACCCGTCGATGTGTCGAACTCAACCTAGCGACGTCAGACAAGCGAGTTATTAAGCCTGAAGCAAAATCGTCGTTTCCAGTTTTCGACGCGTTTTGGTTACTGTAGCTCTCTATTTAAACTTTGGAAACTTTTTGTTGTCGGATTCGTGCTCAGGAGCTCGAGCGCTTCACTTTGATATGCGATTTGACCAGGTTCGGTCGACTTTTGTTTCAAAATGGACCCCATTTTGGGATACTGTAGCGCGCGAGTTTGAAAACTTATTTTAGTTTTGAACACTCAGATGGCGAGAGGAGTCCGCAGGCTACCCGACAATGTCTCAAACTCCATTCTACGACGTCGGACGAGCGAGTTATTAAGCCCGAAGCAAGCGTGACGTACGTACGTACGTACGTACGTACGCACGCACGCCGAGCTCTTGATAGGGTTCGCTCGGCTGAGGCCGAGCGAAACAAGCTTTGTCTAAAAACTGTGACACCACGTTGGCATCAGTGTAAACTTGAGAGCGTGTGCGCGATAATGTGCACTGGATAGTGAAGTGCCGCTAGATATTTAGTCGACAATTTAGTGGGGTTTCGCCGCAATTGGTCTTTGTTCGTGGTACCTGATCCACATATGGATCAGAAGGTTCCATATGTAAGGCACACTTTGCGCTTATAATTGTGGCAACTGATCCATAAATGGATCAGAGAAATTCGCCGCAGGCACACAGTGCAGTAAAAGCGTCTAAATGAGACGACGCCCTATTGAAAAGGGTATAAATGGGACGACGCCCGATAGAAAAGGGTATAAATGGGACGACGCCCTATTCTTTTGGGCTTAGTGCTCGATGCATCCACACAAAGATATGTTAAAATTTAAGCTGCTTGAAATTGTTGAAATTTAAAAAGTCTGACAAAAACATATACCTAAATTCTTCAATTTGGAATTGTCGAAATTTGAGGATCTTAAAAAAATATCCCAAATTTCGTTAATTGTAAAATCAGAAAATATTTGCTAAATACTTGACAGACTATGCCCAATGCATCAACGCAAAGACATTGTGAAATTTAACCTGTTTGAAATTGTCATAATTTGAGAATTTGACAAAAACCTTGAAAATATGCCTAATTTCGTTAATTAAAAAATCTGAAACTATTTGATAAATACTTGGCAGACCACACTCGACACATCCGTGAAAAGAAAATTTAAAATTTAAGCTGTTTGAAATTGTCGAAATTTGTGGATTTTAACAAAATCCTTAAGAATATCCTAAATTTCGTTAATTATATTCGCTGAAACTATTTGCTAAATACATTGCAGACCATGCTCGATACATCCGTGCAAAGAAACTTTGAAATTTAAGCTGTTTGAATTTGTCAAAATTTGGGAATTTTGTCAAAAACCTTGAAAATACCCCTAATTTCGTTAATTATAAAATCTGAAACTATTTGATAAATACTTGGCAGACTATGCTCGACACGTCCGTGAAAAGAAATTTTGAAATTTAGGCTGTTTGAAATTGTCGAAATTTGTGGATTTTGACAAAATCCTCAAAAATATCCTAAATTTCGTTAATTATAATTGCTGAAACTATTTGCTAAATACTTGACATCCGTGCAAATAAGATTTGAAATTAAAGCTGTTTGAATTTGTCGAAATTTGAGATTTTTGACAAAAACCTTGAAAATATCCCTAATTTCGTGAATTCCAAAATCCGAAACTATGTCACAAATTCATCGCGTCTTATGCCCTTTCCATTTCAGCAAAAACTTTCTCGATACGACTTGTAAATAAAAGTGTCATTTTTGACATTTTCGAATTTTAATTGTAAATATCTCGAAATAGCGAAATTAGCAACAGAAACGGACAACGGCACGTTACTCAGCGCATTCGACTCCATTGGGTGGCACTAACCGTCGTGTCTAGTTTTGTGACACACACACACAGACACACACACACACACACACACAGACACACACACACACGAACGGACATTAGCGTCCGTATATATACTCGCCGCCCTGGGGGGCGGCGAAAAAAAAACTTACGCAAACCGTTCTCTAGAATTGGAGAGTTGGTGGTGAAATGTGAATACAGAGCACAGCGCTCGACATGACTCATGAATGGAGAATATTCATATGACGGTCGCCAGTGGCCCTTGCGTTTCGAACTTTGAACGCGTAGAGAACAAAAGTGTTGAACTGCCAAGCAAAGTTTTGCAGCACGGGTGACAAATCAGCGATGCTCAGAGGAATATTCGAGTTCGTCCACAACAATCAAGAATATTATCACGTTGAGACCTTTGCACTGCTTTGCACTTGACAGATGCAATCATTGGACATTTTCTATGGAACATTTTGCAAGTTTCACATTTTGGAACAAGAAAGTGAAATTGATACTCTCACCTAGTGATGGCAATTCGGAAACCGGGTAAGTACTTACCCGGTTTTACCCGGTTTCTGAAAACCGGGTATACTTACTTCGTACTTACCCGGTTTAGTTTTGCGTACCCGGTTTTACTTTTACCCGGTTCTTCGCCGCGTTTACTTACATGGTTTCAGGTCGAAAACCGGGTACCTGGTTTACTTACCCACTACCAAAACTTGGGTGAGAAACCGGGTAAACAGTTGCAATTCTGCAACTTATGCTCAATAAAACTACTTTGCTATAGCTGTTGAGTGTGCAAAGTAAGATTGCAACATTTCTTATTGAATAAATTTCACTTTGCACTCCTAAATTAATAGGAAGAATTTACAGTAGGTGAAGTTAAACAAAGAAGACTCCCGCCTATGTACGGAGATGACGACAGTGTTTTCATCATTGAAACATTGAGCTTATTGTTTGGTGGTACAGATTCTCATCAAGAATCTGCACCACTTTTAAAAGTGCCTCTGGAAGTTGTATTTGGGTATATCGACACTACCTCGTCTGCTTCAGTTGACGTTAACGCAATAGCTGCTTTAAATTGTTTTGCGTCATCTCACGGACTACAAATTGGGCTCATAAATTTGCGCTGGTGAATGCGAAGTGTTGTATCACTTCTGCAAAAACATAGGTGTCAACACAACGCAATAATTTCGGCTTTCTGATGTCCAGAAATCGAGACTTCTACTTGAGTTTACTTACCCGGTTTACCCGGTTTTATGTCCAAATACTTACCCGGTTTTTGAAAAACTGGGTATACTTACTTGTACTTACCCGGTTTTCAAATTTCAGATTTTACTTACTTTTACTTACCCGGTTTTAAAATTCTCAAAGTTGCCATCACTACTCTCACCTGTCAGAGATTGGGGTTCTCTGAAGAATATCATCTGACATCGAATAGTACAGATCCTAAAACAAAGTCGGCTGACGAACTATCGGCTGTGGTAGCGGCAACTTCAATGATGGACCCCCCGTCGCAAGCAACCATTGGAGGGTGGCAATCAAACCGCGTAGTGTTTCTAGACAATGAACAATGTCTCAAACAATTGCCCCACCGATCACAGGGGGGGGGGGGTTTCTATGCCGTCTGCTTTCACGGCACGCACCAACTAGGTACTTCGGGCAATCAAAACTGTCGACTTACGCAGCCCACGCCCAGGAAACCACAGCACCAAACCTTGCATTGCTCTTGTACTGTACCAGAAGTGTTTTGATATCTTCTAACGAAACTCCGGAGCCAATTTCACCATTAGCGAACGTGTAAACTCGGTGGATTCCAATCGCTCTCGCAAGGGTGGCCGAGAGTTGGCGAATGACGACTTCACACTTCTCATTTCGCGGGAAATTGCTGAAATGGTGTCGTTGTCAACGTCAAAAGGAGTGTATGCCTTCTCGCATCAGACGTTCTATCTCCACATACCCAAGACAGCGTTGTTTCCATTCCACTGAAGAAATCACTCGTATCACACACGTATTCGGCGACTTCCGTCATACTTCATATAATACTATGCTGGTGTATACCGTGTTCCTGGATTGACAGAACAGCAAACTATACCCAAACATGTAAACAAGGCTATCAATTTCAAGCCATTGGGTTAGAAACATCGCACCTCATTTTGTGCGAATCTGTGTCATTTTATTGACAATCAACGGCTGTGGCCACGACAAAACGTCGACGAATACGACGACACCGTACCCAACTGAGATGGTCTGCCACCGTCAAAAATAATATTGCCCTGAGCTCGGCGCCTTCCCTGGTCCTAAATCGGTCCGATTCTATTCTTGAGAGATACAAGTATACTGAACGTACCACCATCGCAACTATCACTATGTCTGTAACTGTCTACTATGTATATGCTGCATCCGGACGGCGCAATCCTCCAGAATGTGCAATATTGCACGATCTGGAGGGGTGCCCCTCCAAACTGCGCAATATGGCGCTTTCTGGAGGGCAGCCCCTCCTGAATGTGCAATCAGCTACTAGAACGTTGAATTCTTTAACTTTTACGTATAATTCTTTTGCCAGGAAGTTGTTTCCTTCCATATCAGGCTATGCTTAGGCTCGCCCTGCGCCCAGAGACGGATCACAAAAGTCTAGTCGGCGTCGCAGTCTGGCGGGTCGAAGCTTAGGCTTAACGCGACCGGTGACCGACATCAGGGCGCGCGGAGCGCGCCCTGAAGTTGGTGGTCGCGCTAAGCCTCAGTTTTCGACCCGCCAGGCCCGACGTCGACAGAGTTTTAGTGCAAACTGTAGGTGGGACGAACACTCCTCCATCTAATTCAGCTCCTGCTCAGGCCTGCTGAGCCCAGCCGACCACAGATTGCGCGGTTTGGAGGGGCTGCCCTCCAGGCCACATTGCGTAGTCCGGAGGGAAACCCTCCAGATTGCGCAATCTGGCTGGATTGCGGAAAGTGGATGCAACATATATACTCGGATGGAATTTCTGCAGTAACCAATGATCACAAAGACAAAAGTCATGGACAAGCGCACGTGTAACTGGGAAAGGTTAGCATACCAACGGCATTGATCGTTGAAGTAATTTTCGTGACTCGCACTGACGTGCGCGCGACGCGTAGTGTGTTCATTTCACAGATGGTCAAAGGTAGACGGAGCGTGTAATGTCTACTATAATCCAACAAGTGCCATGACAACAATTTGTCGACTGTCGCCCCCGTCACTGCCATTGCTATTGTTGTTGTAGTAGCCA
>JASAMZ010007288.1:0-31353 GCA_030248115.1 Linhomoeus sp. GSCO2_2 | reverse complement strand
ATTGCAGAGTCCAAATGCGACGGCGATCGTCCCGTCCGAGAGCTGTCCGGCCGCGTAGCGGAATCGCTCTCTTCTCATCTTTTCGGGCCGAGTGAGCGTTTCTCCCGTGCGAGGATAGAAGGCCAGCAGACTCTGCAGACGGACGGGGTAGCCCTCCTCGTCGACACCCTCGCCGCCCACGAGAAGAATAGCGTCTGAGTGAAAGTCCGAATTGCGGCCTATCGTAATCGAATGACCCGCCCCCATCCCCCCACTCAGACTTCCCTTCCGTCAGCATGCTGATGAAGTTGCTTGCGGGAAGGGCGGAGGCGTGCACGACGTATTTACAGTTGATGTAGCCATAGGCAAATCCAAGAGTATAGCCATCCTATAGATTACTGCTATTCAGGGTGCATACATACGTATGTACCTACTCCACTGAATTGTACGAATGGCAACAAAACCGAAAGCATGCGCTGCACGATTGACGTGTCACACAGACAGGGCTGTATTTACGGACCTCTGATCGGCAGAGTCGAAGTTGTGGTCGTTGTGGTGGACGTTGCACCCTCTCCTTCCCCTGTCACCCTTCTGACCTTGAAGTGCATCTCTCTGTAAGAGTAGAAGGGCCCTTGGTGGGAGCCCCATTCGACGCCGTCGTTGACAATGCCCCCGTAGCGACAGTCTCTCTCGCTCGAACTGCGGTTGTACACTCCCATTGGATTGGCCATTGAACACCCATTGAACCACCAGCCACTGAAAACCTGAGGGTACCTAGATATTGATCTGTCCGACATTCAGCGTTTCTGGCTGTGTCACACCCCTTGAAGGCGGCGGCGCAGTTGAGTGTGCCGTGTTGGTCGTTGTCTCTGTCGAAGGTGGAGAATGTCATGCCGTCGACGTTGTAGATTCCTCCCTCTTCTCTGGACGTCAGACTGTCACCAGCTGTGGAAGTCACATCGTCGAATTCGCCGATGTTCAAAACGTATCCACTCGTCTCATCTCCCGCCTAAAAGCTTCTTGTTATGCACACATTGAACGTGGAATAAGCTGGGAAGGGGGGGGGGGGGGAACGGATGATGGGTGGCGACCTGTCACGAGCCCTGGTTAGGGGAGTCGCAGTGTCGCGCGTGACTGTGTCGTCGCCCGAAGGGACGGTTGGCACACAATTGTATTCTCCTGTACGTGTATGCCACGCAGAAACGACGACACGCAGTAGCAACGGCTACAATCAACAATTGCAGCGTATGTTAATTCAGCGCCTCTTGTGGAAGAATTCAAAACACATCGCCTCTCTCGACAAGTGCAACACGACGCCGCAAACGCAACAGTACCACGACGCGCCCCAGCGCTTGCACGAAAAGCAAGTGGTGCGGTGTCCGCGCTGCAGAGGGGCGGGGAAGTGGCCGAGCTCAAATCGTTTGCGCAAAGATTCAACGTCGTGCTTGTTTATGGCCGGCCTGTCGCGCTGCAGGATGGATTGCAACAGTTCGTCGTTGGTCAAGACGGTGGGTGGTGCTGTGGGAACAGTCACTGGGCTGCTCTCCATGGACCGGATGAGCTGCATCATCTCCTTCAGGAGAGTGGTGCTGCCCTTGCAGTTGGGGAACTTGGCGTGGTGTTACAATGTCGGACGACTCACCCTCCATCCGCGCCAGAGGGGCAGACATTTTTGTCGCCGTCCGGAATCTGGCACCACTCCGTCTGACGAAGGGAGCCGGCCGACATTGGCGATGCGTCGACCGGTGGCCGCAGACCCATCATTTCCAACCCCATAAATTTGGCGCCAGGTGCCAGCCAGGAGAGGTGTGGATCGCCCGGCAATTCACTGCGCCGACTCAGCTACCGATATGTTTTCTCTTTCTCCTTTACGAACCAAACACTACGCACGCGAATACCTCACGCGCAACACGACCGTCTTCCTTCTCTATCGAGTGTCTAGGCGAGGGGGGGGGGGGGGGGGGGGGGGTAGGGAACGAACGGCCCTCCCTCTGCCACCCACTGCCAATACTATTTATTGAATTGAGCTCAGCCGGGCCGCAGCGCGCCGCCGGCGCATGCCGTGAGACGAATATCGCACTCGCACCTTTCCACCCAGGCTACCCAACTACGACGGCATTTTATATACGCGTTACAACGTTTCACCGTCACGCACCTACTTTTGACCACCGACCTAACGGTTCCACCCCACAGTTTTCCGCCCATGAGTCCCACCCACCAATTTCATGCCGGAGGGTGCCAGAAGCTCATCTGGGACGCCTCTGGGCCACCCGGGACTGTTGGGTGGATTCGACAAGCCTTCAGCTCTCGGGCCTCGAAAAGTCACGTTGTCACATAGCGACGGCTCAAAGAAGGTTATGACTCTAAGTTCCAGTGTGAATCTTCACATTAAGCGAGCTACACATCGCACACCTCGATGTAAGACGAGCGAGTTATCGCCGCTTTGCTGTTTGGAGTTTTGAGTAACGCGCCCTGAACGCTCCGCGCGCCCTGAAGTCGGTCACCTGTCGCGTTAAGCCTAAGCTTCGACCCGCCAGACTGCGACGCCGACTGACTCTTGTGAACTGTGGGCACAGGGCAGGGCGAGCCTAAGCATAGCCTGAACTCAAAGGAAATATCATACTTTCAAAGACAGTAGCATTTTATTCGATCAAGGAATGAGTATTCTGGACGTCCAAGTTATATACAGTACGTAGTACACACAGCCAGGAGGATGCTTCTCTATCGCCATATCCGATTCTGGACGGCGCTGCGTCCAGAATCCGCATTATGCGGAATGTGGACGAGTCGCCGTCCAGCATCCGCATATGCGGATTCTAGAGGAATGCGGATTCTGAACGTCACATATATGTTACCGTGACTACCCGGATCCAGGGAAACCCCGGATATCTGGGTTTTTACTGGTCGACCTAGTGAAAACCCAAGAAAACCTGGATAATGTCAAATTATTTGGATTTTCACTGAATGTTTAGTGAAAACCCGGATATGCGAGATTTCGTCGGAGGTTAGTGAAAATCACGATGGCTGTGTTTTCACCAACCATTCGAAGAAATACCCTAGAAATCGAGGCTCCTACAGTTTCAAATACTGGTCACGAAACGAGTGCTTTTGAATGGCAGATCGCGCTGTTTGTTGTGCGAAACAAGCGTCGTGGATTCGATACGTACGTGCTTACCGAACACATCACATCTTTGCTGAGCAGCCCTTTCTCAAACGCAAAGAAGACTGTAGATCAGTGAATCAGGACAGAAAGACTTCTACCATTGTTTACGACTCTGTACACTCTGCAGTGATGCGACGAACTCCTTTTGAGTAGACGGAGACTGAAGCGCCATAATTAAACGATGGCGGTTCAGAAGGACGGACTCCCGCGCAATCTATGTGTTGGTCGTTAGATACGAAACCAAACCAGTCGATCACTGGCGATTGTGTTAGTTGGCGACCCACTAGTGTTCCGGACGCCACATGCACATTTTACCGATGAGCGCGTCTAGCAACAAAGTTGCTGCGTACATAAAATGCATACCCCATCCAGCGTTTCCTGAGAGGCGTTTCCATATTATCAGGAAAGGCGCCGTCGGCCGTCGGTCGATGAGCTGGCCACTCTTTGTTATCAGTGTCGTTCAATAGAGATTCGTCGTTCCAAGCGTGTAATGTATAGCCAGCGCCAGAACGACTATAGGCTGTAGCTACAGTTTCGTCCGGAAATGCCTCCTAACGGCACGTGTGCAACGCTAAATATGTGTATGCATGTTCGCGGCTGCCAAGCTGCCTCTATTTGGCTGAAATTTTCTTTGCCAGGAAAAGAATGTCAATCGTTGGTAGATCCCAATATCAGAGTGCAGTTGGGACTCTGCTGCGCCACCAGTTTCTAACGTGAGAATTTGCATACAAGATGCAAGCATGCATTAAGCCTGCTCTACTGTAGGGTAATCTCCGGACGGAACTGCAGTCGCGGAAAGGCAATGCTCAAAGAGCCTTGCCCAAAATACTGTGTGAATATCGTGCCAACGTACTGAGCGCCGGACAGCGTTTCGAATGCGACGTGCCGTGAGTCGTGTGAGTGCATATAGAAATAGTCTTTTAAATATGACGACACTTGATGCGTGAAGCCCCTTACTGACAGTGACGTGCACCTAATCGAAATCTGGCAGACGTCTAGAATTACTGACTGCATGCACCCCGGACCCATAGCATTATTACTGACTGAGCCGAGCGCACCCGAGAGCTGGCCATCTTCCATCCGAGCGAGTGCATATGTCACCACGGGGAAAACCCGAGTTCAGGGAGAACTCGAGTACTCAGGTTCTCCCTGGTTAGTTAGTGAGAACCCGAGTAGAGTGGCGCTGGGCGGCAAGGCGCGCTTGGCCGAGGGCGTAGGTTCATTACAATGAGCCCTATCAAGCTAGTGGACAGCTATTCGCCGCTTTCAATTTGTTTTAACAGCTTTTGTCTTGGAAAAAGCACTTGTAACATTATTTGAGAAAGTCCGGCTGACATTAGGATTAATGCGTTAATTGACAGTCCGCGTGTCTTTGACAACTGTACATTCCTTTGAATTCAGGCTATGCTTAGGCTCGTCCTGCGCCCACTGCACAAGAGTCAGTCGGCGTCGCAGTCTGGCGGGTCGAAGCTTAGGCTTAACTCGACCGGTGACCGACTTCAGGGCGCGCGGACCGCGCCCTGAAGTTGGTGGTCGCGCTAAGCCTCAGCTGAAACCCGCCAGGCGTGACGCCGGCCGAGTTTTGGTGCAAACGGTAAGTGGTATATGGACACTCCTCCATCTACTTCACCTCCTGCTCAGCCCGGCTGTGCCTTGCCGACCAGAGATTGCGCGGCTTGTCGTCCCGCGCCAGTCCACTCGGGGTCTCACCAACTGCATCAGTGAAAACCCGAGTACTCGGGTTTTCACTAAACAAGCTGTGTATGTAAAGAGTTCAACCGATGCTTTGTGTCAAAATGTGAGTGTACAATGGAAGCCTCTGAAAAGAACTTTAAATGGAAAGTGCCTATTTGTATACCCGGGTATACTTTTTGGATCGTACTTTGTCGGGCAAAACCCTATTTTCCGAATAGTATACCCGGGTATACTAATCGGCACTGTACGGTATTTGTCTTCTAATTATTCCCAGGAGGATTAGTTTTTCGATGCCAAATTGCTAACTCCCGAAAGAATTATTAGATACCTGGGAATTATTCATTGGTGGGTAAATTCAAGCTAATTCCCCGAGGAATTTCATATTAATAGATGGGGAATTGTTGGAGACCAGGGAATCATTAGACGATATACGGTGGACTAACTAGGCACGTGCAACACAGTTTCAATTTTGAGTTTAAACAGGTGTAAGACACCCAAAGCAAATGTTATTTTAGCCGCTCTGTCGCCTTCTGCTAGGCGCACTCCTTCTCTTGGGTATCCTGGTAAAGGTGCGGGCTATTCTCTCGCTGTGCCTGGCGGTGCGCGCGGCCCGGCGCTCATTCAAATAGTATTCCGTGGGTGGCGGGGAGGGCCGTTCGTTTCCCCCCCCCCCCCCCCCCCCCCCCTCGCCTAGACCTCATGGAGGAAGACGGTCGTGTGCGGGGATCGTGGTGTGTTTGGTTCGAGGAGAAGAGAAAACATATCGGTGGGTGGGGTGTTGCCGGGCGTCCTCTCCTGGCTGGCTGGCGCTTTATGGGGTGGAAATGTGGGTCCGGCCCCGGTCGTGCCTGTGGCCGGCTCCCTTCGTGAGGAGTGGTCGTCCGGAGGCGATGTCTGCCCTCTGGGCGCGGATGGAGGGTGGTCGTCCTAATTGTGCAGTTCCCCACTGGGGCGCCCCTCTCCTAGGAGATGGCGCTTCCTGTGGTCCATGGGGGCCGTGTGTCCCAGCACCACCCACCGTCTGAAGAGACTGTGTTCTGGGCGCGAGGCGGCTGAGTTTTGCGCATTTGGCTGGCCTTCCCTGCCCCTCTGCGCGCGGACGCCTTGCTTTCGTGCGCTGGGGCGGTTGTTGGTGGTGTGTGTTGTGAGAGAGGCGATGTTTTGTTCTTCCAAGAGGCGCTGTGCTGCTGTGTGTGTTGCTTGCTGTTGTTTCTGCGTGGCATAGGAGAATTTCGTGCGCAGTCCCTTCGGTGGGCGTGCGCGATGCATCTCCTAGGGCTCGTGGTGCCCCCATATCCTTTTCCCCCCTCCCTTCCCAGCTTATTCCACGTTGTGTGTGAGCTTTTGGCGGGAGAGGTGGGGATCGTTTTGTTGTTTTAATGTGCTTCCAGCTGGTGGTCTGAGTCCGAGAAGAGGGAGGAATCTAGTCGGGATGGATTCCCCTTCGAGAGACAGCCGGCACTCTGCGCCGCCGCCTTCAGGGGGTGTAGGATGCTGGTGGGATTTCTGGTCCCTCAGGTTTTCAGTGGCTGGTGGTTCCATGGTGTTAATGGCATCGGGAGTGTCAGTTCGAGCGAGAGAGAATGTCGCTACGGGGGCATTGTCAACGACGGCGTTGAATGGGGCTCCCACCAAGGGCCCTTCTACTCTTACAGAGAGATGCACTTCAAGGTCAGAAGGGTGACAGGGGAAGGAGAGGGTGCAACGTCCACCACAACGACCACAACTTCGACTCTGCCGATCAGAGGTCCGTAAATACAGCCCTGTCTGTGTGACACGTCAATCGTGCAGCGCATGCTTTCGGTTTTGTTGCCATTCGTACAATTCAGTGGAGAAGGTACATACGTATGTATGCACCCCTAAAAGCAGTAATCTATAGGATGGCTATACTCTTGGATTTGCCTATGGCTACATCAACTGTAAATACGTCGTGCACGCCTCCGCCCTTCCCGCAAGCAACTTCATCAGCATGCTGACGGAAGGGAAGTCTGAGTGGGGGGATGGGGGCGGGTCATTCGATTACGATAGGCCGCAATTCGGACTTTCACTCAGACGCTATTCTTCTCGTGGGCGGCGAGGGTGTCGACGAGGAGGGCTACCCCGTCCGTCTGCAGAGTCTGCTGGCCTTCTATCCTCGCACGGGAGAAACGCTCACTCGGCCCGAAAAGATGAGAAGAGAGCGATTCCGCTACGCGGCCGGACAGCTCTCGGACGGGACGATCGCCGTCGCATTTGGACTCTGCAATATCGATTTCTTCACCGCCCCTTGCAACACCACCGAGTTGTCAACGGCCCACGAATTTGTCGACGGCTCACCACATCAATTCAGAGCGGAGCCAGCCTACGCTGTTGCAGGTTCCGTTTGCGATGATATGTACAGGGTGGCCCACCGAAAAGTGACCAACTTTGTTGCCTTATATCTCTTGCGTGCTTTGGCCGATTTGGCTCAAATTTGCAACGAATGTTGTACATAAACTAACTTAAAGATGTGCAAATTTTCAACTTTGCAAGTAGTGCAATGATGTGACAAGATTAACGAGACGCTTCACCAGACAATCGACGCTGAATTTGACGCGATTTCTCAAAAGTTTTTGATTTTCCCGATCTTTGAATATGTCACAAAGTAAGTCATCCCGAGTATCCTAGTTTTTGTCTCATGCCGCTACGACCTTTCTAGCCTTAGTTACAAGGTGCCAAAGTTGGTCCATTGCTCCACAAATGCCGCGGTGTCTTCAACGCAATACGTAACTGAACGAATACGCATAATACCGCTGATCGATTTCATCGGAATACTCACCTACTGAGAGTCGAACTGGATCAGACCAGGTTCAATTTCCAACGCCACCATGGGGTCGTCGGTCCAGCCAAGGCGGCGGCGCTTCCCTTCGTCCCTTCGACCACCTCGTCGTAGTGGATCTCGGTGCAGGGACCGCAGGGTCCCACGTCGCCATCTCCCAGAAGTTGTCCTCACTCTGAACGGAGCACGCTCCTTCTGCAACACTCAAACACACACACAGAGAACAGACATAGGAAGATGCAACAGCGAGCTATGCGAAAGGAACACCAGCCAGACGCGCCACGAACAACTCACCCAATTTTCAGCCACACATCCTTGCACTCGTCATCGGGGAGGCTCAGCTCGCCGGTCGCCGCCGAAAGCAGGGCGACGAGAATCGCCCGGTGTGAGTCATACCTCAGTCAGGAGCTCCCGAGGCCCACCGCACGCCTCTTTGCGGAGACCACGAAAGCGGCAGCGGAGCGCAAACGATAGGCCTAGCGGGCAGGGGGGGGGAACCCCCCCCCCTTTGGCCCTGGCCTCAGCGCGCTTTCACCAGACTCCTGGATTTGAAATTGAAAAAAAAAAATTGAAATTCCGGAATTTTGGACTCTTCGGTTTTCTGTCCCATTTTTGTCAGTTCAAACTTTCGTTACCGCGCCATATTTTGTTGATTGATGCAAATTAACGTATTTTTGACCAAATTAAGGCGATTTTTAGCGTATTTTTGGCCAATTCTAAAAAGCTGTTCACTGGTCCCGCGACCCCCCCCCTTAATCAAAAATTTTCCTTAACTAAGAACCTCGCCTGTCCTCCCGGCGGCCGGGACGTGAATCGCAAACGAAACAACGACGAAAGGATTACCTTGTAAGTAGTTGAGTTGAAACTTGTCCAATCTGCGGAATATCTCGAAGTAGGTATACGCGGAAGACATCCTTGCCGACGTCGTCGAGGTCGTCGCGCTCGCCGCTGGCGCGGATGAGCGTTCTGCGAGTTGGCTGCGCGCTTCAACTTCGCCAGGTCGCCTGTTTCGGGTTGGCTGTTCCTGAGAAGAACAGCGGCTTGTACTGGAAGTGACGACTACTACTCTTTACGCCACCAGAAAGTACCACGCTCCGTTCTTCAAAGTCGTGAATCAACTGGAAGTAAAATCAACACACCTGAATCCATGCCTGCATCGGCGGAAGAGGAGGGTAGGCTCTTCCGTGGTTAATTAAATCGACGAGGAGGTGGATGTAATGCACAGCCTGCTTCTTGTAGTGAGGGAGTCCACGAAAATTGGAGCCGATAAATCTTGTCGGCGCCAAGCTTCCGTTGTTCCAGCCGGCACCTTGACGATCACTCGTACCGCGCCGCGGTCACGTTTACCCAGTTCAGCATCAACCACATGGAACAGGCTCACGGCCATCCAGTCAAAAATTCCGGGAAACAGGGTGAGCACCACACCAATGTTAATTTGTAGCCCACGACGTCGAACAGTTCCTCAAAATGCGCCAATTCCTTCTGCTTTAAGTGCTACGTGTTCCGCAATCAGTCCAAAACGACGACAAGATCGAAAACATGCGACATCACTATGTAACGAGCAAAGGTTGGTGTCTGCTTTCACCAAATTTTCTCCGGCACCTGTTCGTTTTATCCTCAACCACACCGCGCCCTTCCGTCAACAACGGTCAACCAGATTGCCAGTATAATCATAATATCAATTTCGCGTCTTTCGCTGACTGATGTTGTCTTTTGCTGGAGAGAGGCGTTCTTCAGTCTCGATCTGCTTCTGCGGCTCCGTTCGCTCACCGAGGATGGGTGCCTTCGGTGGTGGCCATCGCGCAGATCGACGCCCTTCGCGTATTCAATGTTCATCGTCGGCAATTCCCCAGGCCACCACCCATGCGCGTCGCCGGATAACCACAGCTAAGCCGAGGGTCGTGGTTGAATCAGCGCGACAATACTAACTGAACGAAGAACAGCAAACAACGTATCGCCGACGGACACCAATATCAACCTAATTTACCTCTACCTCCCCATCTTTCGCTAATATTGAAGTGCGGCAGACGGCAACACTGGGGGGCGCCCGTTGCGCAGGGCTTGCCTACAGATGCTTGAGCCCACTGAAACAGTATACCTACAATTTGAACACGCTACCAGAACACATCATACAACGCTTGCGTACAATTTGAAACGAAAGCTGCCAGTACGCTGCACTAGGTACTTTCACCAAATGTAAACACACAAAGACAACGAAACAAAAGGGATCGCCCTTCTGACTTCGAAAGGTCCAAGTTTTCTGCTATGACTTGTGCAAGGTCCTTGTAACTTGTTATTTTCTTGGTATTTTCCCTTCCGAGAACGTCGTTCACGTCAGCCGCTGCGACGGCATTCGACAGAACCGCCATCTGACAGGCCAGCATCAGCGCAAGTGCCAGTGTGGAAGAAACCATATTTGATCCAGACAAATCTACAGTATGTCACTGTTATCTAAGTCCCAGTATGGGTCCGCCATAAACCTTTCTTTCTGTCCACTGACGCGCGCTAGCTTCAGAACTATCAGAAGAACGTTACAGCGGAGAGCTCGAGTGAATAAGCAAATGTACTCTCCTAAGTGGACTGCAGTCTGCAATGCATCATTGCGATGCGCAGTGTGCGCTTGCTTGCACTACGAGAGTAATTGCAATGATTTAGAACTTTTATCTGATGGTGTTTCTCAAGTGTTTATTGATCAGTAACAACGTCACACTGACAACTTCGCTTGCAATGAGCCAATCAGTAGCTCCCGAGGTTTCGGGAAAATCAAGAGCTACACTGTTCAGTATCCAGCGCCTAGCCTATTTGGCTCTATGGAAGGTAGGTGTTTTATACCGCGTAGGAACCAATGACGGAAGTACTTGGATTGGATCATGGATGCGACAACAAAGCAAACAGGGTTGCATGGACTTGTTGATT
Organism: Linhomoeus sp. GSCO2_2; assembly: GCA_030248115.1. Lineage (NCBI taxonomy): Eukaryota > Metazoa > Nematoda > Chromadorea > Monhysterida > Linhomoeidae > Linhomoeus > Linhomoeus sp. GSCO2_2. The sequence continues at coordinate 20,803 of JASAMZ010007288.1, read as the reverse complement.
GTCGATCGTGTGTTCAGTTCATCCCATTGAACTGAGAAGCCAGGCGGGTGACCGACATACTTGCTGGGATGCTGCGCGATAGACGAGGGTGCTGGACGCGTCCGTCGGATACTGTAGGCACGGAACACTTGAAATTTGGCTTCGGTATCTTATTCAACTTTGGGATCTTGGCGCTCAATTTTGATCCTTTGTTTCTTTTGTTGTTCTGGGCTTCGATTGTTACGGTGCAGTGGGATCGAAAGAGCTTCTGCTCAGGCTGAGTTTTCGCAAGGGTTCTCCTGAAATCAGCGCAGTTTCCGCAAGCGATCAGTTGTTCCAGAAATTGATAGTGTTTGCACCTTCTTCGTAAGAAGAACACGGATCCTGTCACCAGAACTAGGAATAATAGTATTCCAGCTACCGGGTTTTTCCGAAAAAAACACCACCCCAAATACAACACCCCCTGGTGTTCTATTAAGATTTCTTTCCGAATATAACACCATGGTGTTCTATTTAGCGACGACATTTTAATTAAAATTGCTCACGTTAGAGGTGCAAAAGATGAATTTTGAGTCCTTGGACGGTGCGTGAGAGGCTACTCTTGGTAATTTTGCCTTATATTGTCATGGAACAGCAGGTAATTGAAGACTAAGAGGACGTAATCGCTGTCCAAAATATTTTGTTTACTTCTTGTTGCGTTAGCATGCGATAGCTTTCGCCATCAGAATTCTACTGTTAGCGTGGCCGATAAATCTGAGCACCCAGAAGTGAGAATCTTGACTTTCCGTTTATAGCACCCTGGTGTTCTATTTGGAACCCAACTAAACAGGACAAAACGGCCAAAACCGAATACAACACCATGGTGTTCTTTTCGGAAAAACCCGGTAGAGTGGCCCCACCGATCCAAAGCCATCGCCGATCGCTGATGCCAGGCTTGTCTCAATATGAAAGAGCTTGTGTATTACTGTGCAGTATTCGTAATCTCCAAGAAAGGATGGTACCATAACAAGAATGGGAAATCGTTTGAAATTCGACTCGTTTTAAATTCAGTAGTAATTCCTTTGGTTTCACTGCAAATTAGCCCTTTAGTGGAACTATCCTAACTCACCAGTGGGGCATTTATAGAGTCGGTTGATCTCCAGCTGGTCCGTGGGACTCAACTGGCGTTGTCGTCCCAAACGGGACGTGGTCTTCTTCTTCGGCGTCATCGTTGGCCCGTCATATCTCTTCGCAAAGGTCCAACGGCTGTAGTGCATGATGCTACTGTAGTCGTAACTGGAATGATGAAACGGACATGTACCGTAGAATTATTAAGCAGAGCAATGAAAGAAGAACGAGCGAAAAGAGAGAGGAGTATTAGACCAAGTAAAGCAAAGATAGGAAGGAGAAGAAATGCAACGCTGCAGCAAAGGAAGGACCAAAGTATGGAGTAGGGCAGGCCAACGAAGTGTGAAATACATACAATGGAACAAGGAGGAATAGAGGAAACGCTGAAATCGAATTTGACAATGGACAAAAGACCCAATTTCCACCTGGTCTTCAGGTGCGTGGCGAATGCACGGTCCACCTTTCTGAAGTTGCGCTTATATTGCGGTATGATGTTCTCCCAGTGGATCTCAACGTAGTCGTCGCGGTCGTAGCGGTTCTGCTCGTGGAAGAACCCAAGCGCGTGCATCAACTCGTGCACAATCACGCCGTGGTTCATGCAACCTCCTTGTTCTCCCAGCGACAGCTTCTGTCGGCCGTTGCCGAGTCGGCCGACGGACGACCAGCAGCCGCCGAGGGGCGTGATGTAGAGATAGTCAAGGTGCTCGCTCGTCTTCGGCACGAACCGGACGCATGTGGTGCTGTATGGAAGTCAGCGTCAACAGGAGGGAAGGCCATAATACGGCAGGCGCCACGCGGCAAACGCCACGTGGCGATTGGCGATGTGAGTGATTTGACAGATGGATGGATGGAGATGGATGGAGGGGGGGGGGGGGGGAGGCAGGTCGCCCAAGCAAACTTCAAGCAGAAGGACCTCAAAGCGTCATATTCAGCCAAACATGCGTCAATTTCGCAAATTTTGTATTGATGAGTCAAAACGCAGCACCACAGGTGGATATTCGATGATTGCTAGGTGGTGCGCAGGAAATAATTGCCATTCTGAAGCGCTGCAGAACGGAAGTTGCAGTGCGAACTCTACTAACTTGTGAAAGTGCGTCATGGCCTTGGCAATCCGTTTACGTTGGTACGAGGAGTATGTCCTATTAATTTTGAAGGGAATTTCTCCGTCGGGCCAAAGAAACTGCGGATTCCTTTGCGCGCCGTCTTGGGTGGTGGGACTTTGCTGGCCGATCGCCCCGCCGATCTCCTTCGCTCGCAGCTCAGAGATGTCTAAAATTTGTTGATTCAAGTGTTTGCAGGGGGCCATCCAAGTGGCGCACGGCCTCAGCCTTATGCACTCACGCACGCACGCACGCACGCACGCACGCACGCACGCACGCACGCACGCACGCACGCACGCACGCACGCACGCACGCACGCACGCACGCACGCACGCACGCACGCACGCACGCACGCACGCACGCACGCACGCACGCACGCACGCACGCCCGCCCGCCCGCCCGCCCGCCCGCCCGCCCGCCCGTCCGCCCGCCCGCCCGCCCGCCCGCCCGCCCGCCCGCCCGCCCGCCCGCCCGCCCGCCCGCCAGCCCGCCCGTCCGCCCGCCCGCCCGTCCGCCCGCTCGCCCGTCCGCCCGTCCGCCCGTCCGCCCGTCCGCCCGCCCGCCCGCCCGCCCGCCCGCCCGCCCGTCCGCCCGTCCGCCCGTCCGCCCGCCCGCCCGTCCGCCCGTCCGCCCGTCCGCCCGTCCGCCCGTCCGCCCGTCCGTCCGTCCGCCCGTCCGCCCGTCCGCCCGTCCGCCCGTCCGCCCGTCCGCCCGTCCGTCCGTCCGCCCGTCCGCCCGCCCGCCCCGTCCGCCCGTCCGCCCGCCAGGGGTGACCATAGAAACTGAAACTAGTTTTAGTTTCAGTTTCAGTTTCTATAAATATACTGAAACTAAAACTGAAACTGAAACTAAAATGGTCAGGCATATTTAAACTGAAACTGAAACTCCGCAAAAGGAATCAGTATTACTGCAATACTGAAACTAGTTTCAGTACGCACTACTGAAACTAGTTTCAGATTCAGTTTCAGTGTTTGTGACGTATGTTTTGCTCATCTTAGGTTGATTTGCCGCTTTGCTTGATTAACATGACGAAAAACTTGGGAATGTACCTTATTTATGGTAATCAGCAACGTAGCAGCGCATCCATGCAAGATTCCACGTACGTTTTACAACCGCGAGCAGCATACTTTTCAGTTTCAGTAACCGAAACTGAAACTCATGAAATTTTTTTGCTGAAACTGAAACTGAAACTAAAGTTCAAACTGATACTGAAACTGAAACTGAAACTGAAACTAAATCAGTTTCTATGTTCACCCCTGCCGCCCGCCCGCCCGCCCGCCCGTCCGCCCGCCCGCCCGTCCGCCCGTCCGCCCGTCTGTCCGTCCGTCGGTCCGCCCGCACGCACGCATGCGAGCGCGCATGCACGCGGGTGCGCTCGCAACGCACACACCGTCTCACCTACCTATGTCGCCTTCGTAGAGTTTAGAAGCGACGTTGGCCTTCAAGTTGGCGTCTAGGGGACTCTTCACTTCGGAGATGTCGATTTCCTCTAAGTCTTCCCAGTCGCTTGGATCGAAGTCGACTTCGTCCTCAGGACAGTCAGCCTCCTTGAAATAAAAATCTTGATGCATGTCAAGTCAGCAGAAGTTTTTTTTTACAAACAAATACCTGTCGAGCCATAGTGGTCAGTTTCGGAAACAGCAACACCACAATGAGCAACGAAACAACAGCGCCCATCTGTCTATGTCTAGCAGTCATTTCTTTTAAGAATGCGCTTACGAAATGCTGTACCACATGACACGCGATCTAGCAAAACTGCCTGTATGGCGTTGCTGGCCTGCTAAAAGGTCTGAATTGCTCTTTTGTCCTCTGCGGTGAATGTATCAAAGCTGGTCGCTGGATGAGTCAAAAGGGAGTGCTGCGCCACGCAGTAAAACCGCTGAATCGTCATCCAGTGATGTGCATAATCCTGTCGAATAGGGGTAAGGGTGGAACAGTGAGTAATAGACTGCGATGTCTGCCGTTGTAAACAACCACAACATCATTGGTTTGCAACACACAAGAGATCATAAAAATCTGTCAATAAGTGTCAACGCAAATGCCTAATATAAGTACGCGTTAGGGTTGACAATTTGCATTCATAAATTCACAAAATCCTGTGATTTCCTTGGTTGTGTCGCGTTGTGGAAGCACTGGCATCGGTGGCTTTCTCACTGAGGTCTGTGTCCTCAGTGGAGACTTTGTTATTGTGTAACTAAAATTTTTGTAACGATATGGAAGCACTGGCGTCGGCGGCTTTCTCACTGAGGTCTGTGTCCTCAGTGGAGACTTTGTTATTGTGTAACTGAAATTTCTGTAATGATATGGAAGCACTGGCGTTAGTGGCTTTCTTACTGAGGTCTGTAGCTTCAGTGGAGACTTTGTTATTGTGTAACTGAAATTTCTGTAATGATATGGAAGCACTGGCGTTAGTGGCTTTCTTACTGAGGTCTGTAGCTTCAGTGGAGACTTTGTTATTGTGTATCTAAAATTTCTGTAATGATATGGAAGCGCTGGCGTTAGTGGCTTTCTCACTGAGGTCTGTAGCCTCAGTGGAGACTTTGTTATTGGGTGACTGAAATTTCCGTCGCGTTGTGGAAGCACTGGCGTCAGTGGCGTAGCCAGGATTGGCAAGTGGGAAAGGCAAAAATATTTAGAGGGAGGGGCAAAATTATTTTCCTGTTTTAGTGCATATACGCGCAAAATTAGCGCCGTAAAAATTTCGCTGTTTTTAACCTTAGAGGACAAAATTTTCATTATTTGGAGTGCCGCAGGTAAAATTTTCGCTGTTTTTGTACTATTTTTACCTTAAAGGACAAAATTTTGTACTATTTATACCGCCGTAGGCGAAAATTTTTGCTATTTACACCGCCGTAGGCAAAAATTTTTGCTATTTACAGCTCCGCAGCTAAAAATTTTTTCTATGGCTGGGCATCTGGGGGTGGGGGCACGCTCGGCATCTGGGGGGGGGGGGGGCACGCTCGGCATCTGGGGGGGGGGGGGGCACGCTCGGCATCTGGGGGGGGGGGGGGCACGCTCGGCATCTGGGGGGGGGGGGGGGGCAGGGGGGCGCTCGGCATCTGGGGGGGGGGGGCACGCTCGGCATCTGGGGGGGGGGGCACGCTCGGCATCTGGGGGGGCACGCTCGGCATCTGGGGGGGGGGGGGCATTTGCCCCCAATGCCCCCCCCCCCCCCTCTCCTCCTGGCTACGCCACTGACTGGCGTTCGTGGCTTTCTCACTGAAGTCTGTAGCCTCAGTGGGGACTGTGTTATTGGGTGACTGAAATTTCCGTTGCGTTGTGGAAGCACTGGCGTTGGTGGCTTTCTCACTGAGGTCAGTAGCCTCAGTGGCGACCTTGGTGAACTCTGGCTTGGAGGTGCAAGGGCATTATACAGCTTCCCGTGTATGCAACATAAGACCACACAACATCGGATACTGGCAGCTTAAATAATTCATCATTCATTAAATCATTAGATAACATCATCGGAGAGTCTCTTGCTAGACTAGGCTACAAGCTACATAGGCTACATACACAGCTCTGAAGCGTGATAAGTAAATACCTAAGCCATTCTGCTTCCTGACAGTCTCCGAGTCCAATCATCTCATCAAACACGATGAATTGTCTGCTTCATTTCTTTGACCACAATCACTGTCGCCACATTATTCTCCTTCCATCCAACCATTCGTTTGAAGGCCGCCCTAAATTGGCTGGCCATCCCCAGCAGAATGAAGAAGTTCGCCCCTCCGTTGATCAGGATCAAAATGGTGCTGTAGTTGGAAACATAGTTGAATATCTCCCCAGGGAAGCGTCTCTTGACAAGCAGTTGGAACAGCTGACGTGCGAAGGTGGTGAGGATGAAGACGCCTGCCACGACGCCCACTGATCGTGTCACGGTCTTCTGGAGCTGCAGAGGTGATGATGAACAGTTGGTTGGGTTGTGCAAAAGTGTGATACAAAAGTGCAAAAGTGTGTGCAAAAGTGTGTGTGTGTGTGTGTGTGTGTGTGTGCAAACGTGGAGAAGGCGCTTGGGGCTAGTGCAAGTTGTGATGCAGGCAGTCTCGAGAACAATAGAGGGAGCGACGGCGATTGCTCAAAATTTACGTTTAATTAGAACTATGTGTTTGGGGCTTTTGACCTTGTCACGATAGCGGCACTTTCCTTACATTCAGTCACAACTGGGCATCAGAGCAACAAACCTTTTCGTCCGCTCCGTTGGTGACCCTTTCGTCAAGCTTCCATTTCAATAACTTTCCCAAAACATGCTTCCCTTTCACAAAGTAGAACACCCCGAGATACAGGGCCACAATACAGGCGCAGACGGACAAATCCTTCTTCTGGGTGAAGGCCAACACGTTTTGCCCAATCACCCGCGGCAGAAAGCATATGGGAATTTGTGTGTGGAGGGTTGAGTAGTCGACGTCGAGTATGAAGAAAGCGACCAAAGCGAAAGCGTCCGCCCATGCGATGAGGAGAATGGTAAATGTGTACTTTTGGCCTGAATGCGCGACAACTGTTCCTTGGCAAGCAATATCAGGATTCAGCTTCATTTGTTTTCACTATGAGATTCTGTTCTATTTCGCCCGATTAAGTATCACCGTCTCGTTTTATTGACTATTCTTGTCTTATTGTATGTAGTTCATTATTATATTTCTATTCAGGATGTCATACTGTACTATAATAATTCCAGTATTATAGTATAGTATAGTATAGTATAACCATACTATACTATACTACAATTCGTTTTGGTATTCCAGTATTATACTATACTATACTAGAATTCGAAATTTTTCACTCATACTATACTATACTATACTGGAATTCAATCCATACTAGAATGGCATTACAGTATAGATTTTATCGATTTCCGCTGCGAATTTCGGCAGTGCACTGCTGTATTCTGACCAATTTGTTCAAGTTTTCAGTTAAATTGCACAAAACTTTGCAAATAGAGCAGATATACAACCATTGCAGCCTTAAGTGGACAATTGAGGACATGCAAAGCTCGCATTTTGGACATGATTTTGACATTTTTCAGTGGGTTCTATACTGGAATTCTATACTAGTACTATACTACAATTCATTAATTGCCTCCTATACTGTACTATACTATACTACAATTCACAGGAAATGGTAATACTATACTATACTATACTAGAATTGAAAATCTCTCTTCCATACTATACTATACTATACTAGAATTAGAATGTACATACTATACTATACTAGAATTAGAATGAATTCCAGTATGACACCCTGTTTCTATTTAAGTTATGGATGACTTTAGTTAATTTTAATTGCTATTTTAATGAATTTGACTTTTTTCTATCGCCCTTTAGGCTTTACGTTGATTACATATTGCTTATCCTCTTAATCCTGGTGTTGCCGCACCCACCTAGGCTCTTGAAGTAGACCACCGGTGTGCTCGTCGCCAGAAATCGGTCGAAGGCCACTGCCAGTGTCAAATAGATGGACGCTCTTCGAGAACCGAACAGCACCGCAGAGTGAGTCAAACATTGCCACTTCGGCACCACCAATGGAGTCTCAAGAAAGCCCAACAAAGCTTCTGCGCCTCGTTTCGCTATCATCCCGGTCGCAAACAGGGCATCCGCCACTGCCAAATTCGCCAAAAGCGCCCAGGTTTTGCCTCGCAACTGCTGCGAGCAATTGCCTCAAGCAACAGCGCATTGACAACGACGACGACACACTCGGCCACAAGCAGCGCTGAATTAACCCTTAAGTTGGTCTCAAGATGTGCAAGAGAAATTTCCTCGAGCAACGTGCGATTTTCCCTCATTGCGGGGTACTGCGCGCTCTAGCAGTCTGCAGCTTCCCACTATTTCCAGACAATCTGCGGGGGCACTAGGCGTACAGGCGCTAAGACTGACGCACGTAGAAGCCCTTCGCGGCAACTGCGTAGCACAGAATAGGCTCGTCGGGGGGAGAACAATGGAAGTTAATGGCCGGTCTTGCGTGGAACTTTGTACTCGTACTTACTGCTCTATATGAGTTGAACTCATGTGACCCGACCAAGTTGTTGTTGTTGTTGTTATTATTGATGGCGATATAAAAAGGAATCGATTACGCAACATATCGCGTTACGTTTCAGGTGGGGGTACCTACAGCTACAATATATTGCAGGTACCCCCACATCAAACTTTGCGAGCTCGACGTATCAAACATAATATTATGTAGGTATTATTATGAGCATAAATGAACATATCAAACGCACTATGTAAGTGGCGAAGCGAAATAACAACGCGCCTGCACCTCAGTGGCGCGTCGCGATCACGAGCGGAGAGCGGTTGACATGACATTGTTGAACAGAACGGCGGTCTGCACTAACAAACGCAAATAAACCGAAAGCACAGTAAATCTAAATGGTTCGCCATTTTGAAACGAGTGCGCTTCGAAATTGGTTGCCTTGCGAGAGTGTCACTGTCAAGGGCCGGTAACATCACATTGACAATAACAACTGCACATTTGTTCAGAAGTCCTGCACGAAAGGTGGAGCAGAATGTATGTAGGTAGACTCTGTAGTGAGACAAATTGGACTTCTAGGGTGCTCTTCTTTCCACTCATTGTCTGACCACTTCTACTCAAACAGCGGCGTACCATAAGAGGCTCCGAAACGACCATATCGCTTCTTGTGGTTTGGATATTGATCGTGTTAAAGCTCTTCGCCTATACGTCGACAAGGTTTCGCAAATCTAGCCCAGCCCTCCACCTCCCTCCCCCCCCCCCCCCCCTTCCTATCCCCAGCCCCCGCAGGAGGGTGGGGGGTGCCTTCCCAACCCTCCCCAACCCTTCCCCCCCCCCCCCCCCCCCACCCCCGCAGGGGGGGGGGGGGAGGAGAGGGGGGAGGGGGAGGAGGGGTCGGTGGCCACTTAAAATTTTTATCCTATCGATTCCATACTCTCGTCAGGGGTGAGAATAAAGGGGTGAATAGGGAGAAGCTCTGGTACGTTATCAACTCCAATGCGTTGAGACTCTGACAACAAATTTAAAATCCCACTGTAAACAAATCCCACTGTACACCAATTCCCACGGGAACAACAGACACCCATTTCACACATTACATCATACGTGTAAGCGCCAATCGGCCAGGGGGGGGGGGTATACAACCCCCAGGGGGAGGGGGAGGGGGTCTGAGGCCCACAGAGGGGGGGGGGGCCCAAAAGGTACCAAAAAGTAAGAAAATATTGCAAACAAAGGCCAAAAACTGCCAAAAATCGCACAGTTTTGGTCAAAAACGTCCAAAATATAGCGCCGCAGGTAAAAATTTTGCTATTTTCAAGCGCCGCAGGCGAAATTTTTGCCATTTTTAAGCGCCGCAAGCAAAAATGTTTGAAATTTTAAGGGGGGGGGGGTCTTTCGGGGAAGGCGGGATGGGGTACCTGGGGGTATGGGGGGGGGGGGGGGGGAGGAAGGGTACACTTTCGGCTAGGGGGGGGGGGGCTTACTCCCTCCGCCCCACACCCCCTCCCCCCCCCCCCCCCCCGGTTACACGTATGCATTACATCCCCCTATTAGACGCGACGCACATTACACGTTGGACAAAATAGGTAGTACAGGGTTTTTTTTCGCCGCCCCCCAGGGCGGCGAGTATATATACGGACTAGCGGCCTGGGCGCGCGCCTTCGGCGCGCGCGGAGAAAAGCCCTGCGCGGGCTCGCTTCGCTCGCCCGCTCCAGGCTTTTCGTCTCGCTCGGCGCTGCGCGCCTCGCTCGACAGCCGCCGACTGTTTCATCAGTTCGATAGTATATGGTGAAGTCTGAATTTTGAATACATCTATTACCGTAACCATCCATGCGTCTATACCACACACGTGCACTCACGCTCCATTACCGAATCCAGCTGGCATTTCAACTTCGTTGGACGCCTTATCAAACAGGCTCTATGGTCTATGGCGAAAACAAAAAATTTGAATTTTCTCACTTACAGTATACCACAGCGCGTCGAGGTCGGGTGCGTGAAGTTGCACATTACCTACCCTACACACCCAGGATACCAACCGCCTTGCCCGCCCTTCCAAGCAGGCTCCACTGTCTAGAGCGAAATTCAAAAATTTGAATTTTCTCGCCTACAGTAAGCTTTCCCGCGTAACGGACCAGTTTCGGCACGCCTATGGCCCAGCCCCAGGGCAGCGCCCCATAGCTTGGATCGGTCCGCCGTGCCAGTCTGGCGGGCTGATTGGGGCAAACAGAATCACAGACAGACAGACAAACAGACAGACAGACGGCGATTAAGGGGGAGAACTAGCGGCCTGGGCGCGCGCCTTCGGCGCGCGCGGAGAAAAGCCCTGCGCGGGCTCGCTTCGCTCGCCCGCTCCAGGCTTTTCGTCTCGCTCGGCGCTGCGCGCCTCGCTCGACAGCCGCCGACTCACTTGCCTTTTGTTTCACTGTATGATGATACCTGCTGGGTTCAATTCCCTTGCTTGGAACAAATTTTTGTTGATGGAAAATTTATCATTTGCGGATTTTTTGCGCAGCGTGGTAAACTCTGTGCAGTTGCACACTTGCTACCCTATCATGCTGTCATGTCGGCTTCCACCTATGACCTTCCATGCGGCTTCCACAGTCTATAGCGAAATTCAAAAATTTTAATTTTCTCACTTACAGTATGCCTACGCGCTAGGTGGCTAGGCGCGTGAAGTTGCACATTGCCTACCCTACACACCTGGCATACCAACCGCTTCGCCCGTCTTTCCAAGCATGCTCCACGGTCGTCTCGGAAATTCAAAAATTTGAATTTTCTCGGCTACAGTAACCTTTTTCGCGTAACGGACCAGTTTCGGCAAATCTGCGGGACCACCCAAGGGTAGCGCCCCATAGGTCGCCGGGGTCCACGGGCCCAGTCGGGCGGGACGATTGGAGGACACGGAATCACACACAACCGGCGATTAAGGGGAGGAACTAGCGGCCTGGGCGCGCGCCTTCGGCGCGCGCGGAGAAAAGCCCTGCGCGGGCTCGCTTCGCTCGCCCGCTCCAGGCTTTTCGTCTCGCTCGGCGCTGCGCGCCTCGCTCGACAGCCGCCGGACTCACTTGCCTTTTGGTTCACTGTATGATGATATCTGCTCGGTTCGATTCCCTTGCTTGGAACAAATTTTTGTTGATGGAAAATTTATCATTTGCAGATTTTTTGCGCAACTTGCTAAACTCTGTGAAGTTGCACACTTGCTACCCTATCATGCTGTAATATTGTCTTCCATGTATCACCTTCCATGCAGCCTCCACAGTCTATGGCGAAATTCAAAAATTTGAATTTTCTCACTTACAGTATGACTACCCGTGGCATGGCTGGGCGTGTGGAGTTGCACATTGCCTACCCTACATAGCTGGCATACCAACCGCTTCGCCCGCCTTTCCAAGCGCGCTCCACGGTCGTCTCAGAAATTCAAAAATTCGAATTTTCTCGGCTACAGTAGGCTTTCCCGCGTAACGGACCAGTTTCGGCAAATCTGTGGGCCCGCCCCAGGGTAGCGCCCCATAGGTCGCCAGGGTATACGGGCCCAGTCGGGCGGGACGATTGGAGCAAACAGAATCACAGACAGACTCACAGACAACCGGCGATTAAGGGGTAGAACTAGCGGCCTGGGCGCGCGTCTTCGGCGCGCGCGGAGAAAAGCCCTGCGCGGGCTCGCTTCGCTCGCCCGCTCCAGGCTTTTCGTCTCGCTCGGCGCTGCGCGCCTCGCTCGACAGCCGCCGCCTAGCCACTACTCTGTTTTACATTGATATGCAAGAAACTTAAAAATTTGAATATTCTCACTACCGTACACTTCTACATATGCGTCTATACTGCGCACGTGCTGTCTTGCTTCGTTGCCCTATCTGGCTGTCATATCAGCTCACTTGCGCGCCGTTCAAGCAGGCTACACCGTACCGTCTAGAGGGAAATTCAAAAATTTGGATTTTCCCATTTACAGTACACCGCTGCGCGTCGTGGCCAGGTGCGTGAAGTTGCACATTGCCCACCCTACACACCCAGGATAACAACCGCCTTGCCCGCCCTTCCAAGCAGGCTCCACTGTCGAGAGTGAAATTGAATAATTTGAATTTTCTCACTTACAGTACACCTCAGTGCGTCGTGGCCGGGTGCGTGAAGTTGCACATTACCCACCTTACACACCCAGGATACCAACCGCCTTACCCGACCTTCCAAGCAGGCTCCACTGTCCAGAGCGAAATTCAAAAATTTGAATTTTCTCGCCTACAGTAGCCTTTTTCGCGTAACGGACCAGTTTCGGCAAATCAGTGAGCCCGCCCCAGGGTAGCGCCCCATACGTCGCCAGGGTATGCGGGCCCAGTCGGGCGGGATGATTGGGGGAAACAGACAGACTCACAGACAGACAGACGGCGATTAAGGGGTAGAACTAGCGGCCTGGGCGCGCGCCTTCGGCGCGCGCGGAGAAAAGCCCTGCGCGGGCTCGCTTCGCTCGCCCGCTCCAGGCTTTTCGTCTCGCTCGGCGCTGCGCGCCTCGCTCGACAGCCGCCGCCTAACCATTTCTCTTTTACATTGACATGCAAGGAACTTAAAAATTTGAATTTTCTCACTACCGTACACTTCTATGCGTCTAGACTGCGCACGTGCAGTCTTGCTCCGTTGCCCTATCTGGCGGTCATATCAGCTTACTTGCGCGCCGTGCCAAGCAGGCTCCACCATCTAAAGCGAAATTCAAAAATTTGAATTTTCCTCTTACGGTACACCGCAGCACGTCGCGGCCGTGTGCGTGAAGTTGTACATTGCCAACCCTACACACCTAGGATACCAACCGCCTTGCCCGCCCGTCCAAGCGTACTCCACTGTCTAGAGCAAAATTCAAAAATTTGAATTTTCTCACTTACAGTACACCGCAGCGCGTCGTGGCCGGGTGCGTGAAGTTGCACATTACCCAACTTACACACCCAGGATACCAACCGCCTTGCCCGCCCTTCCAAGCAGGCTCCACTGTCTAGAGCGAAATTCAAAAATTTGAATTTTCTCGGCTACAGTAAGCTTTTTCGCGTAACGGACCAGTTTCGGCAAATCAGTGGGCCCGCCCCAGGGTAGCGCCCCATAGGTCGCCAGGGTATACGGGCTCAGTCGGGCGGGACGATTGGGGCAAACAGACAGACAGACAGACAGACAGACAACCGGCGATTAAGGGGTAGAACTAGCGGCCTGGGCGCGCGCCTTCGGCGCGCGCGGAGAAAAGCCCTGCGCGGGCTCGCTTCACTCGCCCGCTCCAGGCTTTTCGTCTCGCTCGGCGCTGCGCGCCTCGCTCGACAGCCGCCGACTCACTTGCCTTTTGTTTCACTGTAGTAATGATATCTGCTCGGTTCGATTCCCTTGCTTGGAACAAATTATTGTTGATGAAAAATTTATCATTTGCGGATTTTTTGAGCAGCGTGATAAACTCTGTGCAGTTGCATACTTGCTACCCTATCGTGCTGTCATGTCGGCTTCCAAGCATCACCTTCCATGCGGCTTCCACAGTCTATAGCGAAATTCAAAAATTTGAATTTTCTCACTTACAGTACGCCTGCGCGGGGCGTGGCTAGTCGCATAAAGTTGCACATTGCCTACCCTACACACCTAACATACCAACCGCTTCGCCCGCCTTTCCAAGCGTGCTCCACGGTCGTCTCAGAAATTCAAAAATTTGAATTTTCTCGGCTACAGTAAGCTTTTTCGCGCAACGGACCAGTTTCGGCAAATCTGCGGGACCACCCAAGGGTAGCGCCCCATAGGTCGCCAGGGTATACGGCCCCAGTCGGGCGGGCTGATTGGGGCAAACAGAATCACAAACAGACAACCGGCGATTAAGGGGTAGAACTAGCGGCCTGGGCGCGCGCCTTCGGCGCGCGCGGAGAAAAGCCCTGCGCGGGCTCGCTTCGCTCGCCCGCTCCAGGCTTTTCGTCTCGCTCGGCGCTGCGCGCCTCGCTCGACAGCCGCCGCCTAACCTCTCATTTCCTTCACTGTGTGTAACAATCTGCTTGGTTCGATTCCTGTGCTTGGAAGAAACTTTTGTTGATGCAAAAGTTATCATTTGCGGATTTTTTGCGCAACGTGCTAAACTCTGTGAAGTTGCACACTTGCTACCCTATCATGCTGTCATGTTGCCTTCCATGCATCACCTTCCATGCGGCCTCCACTGTCTATAGCGAAACTCAAAAATTTGAATTTTCTCACTTACAGTATACCGCAGCGCGCCGTGGCTGGGTGTGTGAAGTTGCACATTACCTACCCTACACACCCAGGATACCAACCGCCTTGCCCGCCCTTCCAAGCAGGCTCCACTGTCTAGAGCGAAATTCAAAAATTTGAATTTTCTCACTTACAGTACACCGCAGCGCGTCGTGGCCGGGTGCGTGAAGTTGCACATTACCCACCTTACACACCCAGGATACCAACCGCCTTGCCCGCCCTTCCAAGCAGGCTCCACTGTCTAGAGCGAAATTCAAAAATTTGAATTTTCTCTCCTACAGTAGCCTTTTCCGCGTAATGGACCAGTTTCGGCAAATCAGTGGGCCCGCCCCAGGGTAGCGCCCCACAGGTCGCCAGGGTATACGGGCCCAGTCGGGCGGGCTGATTGGGGCAAACAGAATCACAGACAAACAAACAGACAACCAGGGATTAAGGGGTAGAACTAGCGGCCTAGGCGCGCGCCTTCGGCGCGCGCGGAGAAAAGCCCTGCGCGGGCTCGCTTCGCTCGCCCGCTCCAGGCTTTTCGTCTCGCTCGGCGCTGCGCGCCTCGCTCGACAGCCGCCGTCCCACTTCTTTGTTTCACTGTACGACAATATCTACTTGGTTCGAATCCCTTGCGTGGAAGGAAGTTTTGTTGATGTAAAATTATCATTTGCGGATTTTTTTCCCAATGTGCTAAACTCAGTGTAGTTGCACACTTACTACCCTATCCTATTATCATATTGGTTTACACGCAATACCTTCCATGCGGTCTCCACAGTCTATAGCGAAACTGAAAAATTTGAATTTTCTCGCTTACAGTATGCTTGCGCGCGTCGTGGCCATGTGCGTGAACTTGCATATTGCCCACCCTACACAACCAGGATACCAACCGCCTTGCCCGCCCTTCCAAGCAGGCTCCACTGTCTAGAGGGAAATTCAAAAATTTGAATTTTCTCACTTACAGTATATGATACAGCGTCGTGGCTGGGTGCGAGAAGTTGCACATTGCCCACCCTACACACCCGGCATACCAGCCGCTTCGCCCACCTTTCCAAGGAGGCTCCACTATCTAGAGCGAAATTCAAATATTTGAATTTTCTCGCCTACCGTAGGCTTTCTCGCGTAACGGACCAGTTTTGGCTCGCCTCCGGGCCAGGCCCAAGGCAGCGCCAGTAGTATAAGGAGTCATGACTGAGGAGTGTGCTACGACTGAGGAGTGTGTTATAAGTATGACTCCGTAGTGTGCTATGACTCTGTAGTGTGTTATAAGTATGACTCCGTAATTCTCTGTAGATTGCAGGACACAAGCCCAAGCCCCAGAGTGTCTCTAATAAGCGCACCCCCGAAAAGCCTAAGCCTGTGAGTGTATGATGACTGGATGCTCTGGGACGGTGTGCTGAAGCATAGGAGGTTTCTGGGACGGTGTGACTAAGGCTTAGGTGTGACGTTTGAAGTGAGCGTACCATCTCCGTAGATTGCAGGACATAAACCAGGGTCTCTAATAAGCGCGCCCCCGCCCAAGCCTGCACCTGTCTCAAATAAGCGCACCCCTGTAAGCCCAAGCATATGAGTTGCTTGCCTATGCTGTGTCCGCCTACGCCCTTATCTACCGTTACTGTGTATGCGTTGGTGGTGGGGAGAGAGGTAAAGTGGGTGCAGGGACTGAAGATGGCCGCTGATCTCCACCCTTATATGCCCAGGACCTCCTGCTGAGAGCGACTGCAGCGTTACCTGCCGGTCGTGAGGAGAAACGTGCGCAGTGCCGCCTACCGGCCGAGAGGGGATCCGCGAGATTTGAATTTCTGGTTGTTGTGTGCATCCACCAGGGGGCGCCAGTAGTCTATCCGAACCGCCTCGACGCGTAGAATCCAACGGTGACCACGCCGACCCCCTCCGACCTACCACGAATGCCCTGGGGGCAAAAACGTCGCCCACGAAAGGGAGTTTCAGCATACTGACAAATTGTTAACAAATTCAAAACACATCGGAACCATATCAAATAGGGGTTCGTTTGAAGCGTCTCGGCGAGGCGAATTCAATGGCACCAATGCCGTCACCCCCAAATGTACCACGAGCGTTATTTTCGCAAAAACGTGCCTCAAAAATCAACTTTTGATTGGCTCATCCAAACATAGCGTTGTAGGGGTTCGTTTGAAGCGTCTCGACGAGAAAATTACAATGGTGCTATCCGCGACCCCGTACCACGCACCACGTCCACGCGGCGGCCACGCAAACGTGGTCAGGCCACAACTTTTGATTGGATGGTCGGAACATGGTGTTGTTGGGGTTCGTTGAAACCGCCTTGACGAGAGGAATCCAATGGTGCCATCGGCGACGACGTACCACGCACCACGTCCACGCGGGCCACGCAAACGTGGTCGGGCCATAACTCGTTGCTGCCTTTGCCGAATGTGGTCGTGTAGGGGTTCGTTGAAACCGCCCTGACGAGAAGAATCCATTTCTGAGGGTCCTCAGACTCCATCTGTCCACACAGAAGGCAGAGCACGCAATAGTGCAAGGGGTAAAGTTTTCGAACTGGCGCAAAGCAAGGGGTCAGAGTTTTGGCCCTCATACCAACCAAGGGTTCAGATTTTTGAACCTGACACAAAGCAAGGGTCAGAGTTTTGAGCCTCACGCAAGGCAAGGGATAAGATTATTGAACCTCACACAAGGCAAGGGGTAAGATTATTGAACCTCACACAAGCCAAGGGTAAGATTTTTAAACTTCACACAAAGCCACACACAAGGGGTAAGATTTTGGACCCGCGTCAATTTGGAGTCAGCTCGGAGTTGATTTGGAGTCGTTTCTACTGAATCAGAGTCAATTTGGAGTCAGCTTAGCTCAGACACGCTTCTACTGGCACACTGACACAGTGGGCACACAGATGCATGCCATCTCTGCTGGGCTGCCACAGACTGCCACCCACAGCCGCAGTACTGAATTCATGCTGAATTCATAATGAATCCACACTGAATCCACACTGAATCCATACTGAATCCACACTGAATCCATAATGAATCCATACTGAATCCACACTGAATCCATACTGAATCCACACTGAATCCATAATGAATCCATACTGAATCCACACTGAATCCATACTGAATCCATAATGAATCCACACTGAATCCACTGAATCCACACTGAATCCACACTGAATCCACACTGAATCCACACTGAATCCACACTGAATCCCCACTGAATCCACTGAATCCACACTGAATCCACACTGAATCCACACTGAATCCACACTGAATCCACACTGAATCCCCACTGAATCCACTGAATCCACACCGAATCCCCACTGAATCCACTGAATCGGAGCCGACTCGGAGCTGGTTTGATGCCGCCATAGTGTGATGGGGGAGCAAAAAAAAAATTGGGACTTCCCCCTATGTCCCTTGAGATCGATGAGAACCTCTTGGGTCCTTCAGCCCAGCAGGGAGAGCGGGCGTGTACCGGGTGCTGCTGGGCTAGCACTCTCGACCACCCGGGCGCTCCACTCTCCAATCGAACAGGGAGTTATGCTCGACCCCTCTCTCATGAGGTCCATGCAGCCCCCTGTGTCAGTGCTGCTCCTTCGAGTGCCCAGTCTGGGCTCTGAATAGAAGAAGAGGAGCGTGTGTGTTGGGGAGGAACAGTGGCAAGCAGGCAAGCATACTCACCAGTGCCTTTTCCTTTGTTTGTAGGGGCCCAGCAGAGGGGGCGGGCGTAGACCGAGGGCTGCTGGGACCGGCGCGAGCGGGATTCGAACCCGCGACTTCGTGATTCAGAGTCGGGCGCCTTATCCACTCGGCCATACCACACCCCTGACTAGACATTCTAATCCGACGCTAGCATCTCTCGGCGAGCCAGTTTGAGCTGCCTTGCAGTGGGTAAGAGCTCGTTTATTTTGAATCAGAGCTGGTGTGGAGCTGCTCTAGTGTGGCTGGGAGTTATATTTGAGCTGAATCAGAGATGTGTTTGAAGTGGTTTTGTCTCTCTGAACGCATGGAGGGGCAAAGACACGTTCTTCGATACATGAACACGACGAGACACACACTGTCAACATTCGATACACGAACACGATGAGACACACACTGTCAAAAGGCACAATCAGGTCTCACTACCATCGGCTTCACCAAATTCTTCATCTAGCACCTGGCGATGATCACGAATCAGATCTTTCACAAGCTCCTTTCTGTCTTTCCAAGCTTTGAGCCGTGCTTCTTTCCTGGTGTAGTCCTCTTTTTTCATCAGTTGCTCTATGGTCTTGTCCATCTTGCGCACCAAGTCACTTGAAAGCATTGCCATGTAGGCCTCGTGAATCCAATGGACTCGGTCAGCAATCAGACGCACAAGTCGGGACATGGTCTTCTTATTTGCAAGTACCTCAGCGGATGACAGGCCTTCCACCTCATCTGCTAGCATGGAGCAAGCATCTCGGACAATCTGGCTCCATATTTCCTCGTTGTCAATGTAGTCTTCATCTTCACTGTCTTCTTTATCTTCCTCCTCTTCATTGCTATCTTCACTATCTTCCTCTTCTTCACTGGTATGCACCACCTCTGTCTCATCCATCTTTGCCACCTCGTTTTTGTGAACAGTCCGCTCGTGCCGAAACCTGTTGGAGTTGGTTGAGAAAGTGTTGCCGCAAATGCCACACTCCATTGATTGATGCGCTGGAATGCTGATTGATTGATATTGATTGATGCACTGGAATGATGCTGAATTGATGAGCGTGCAGCCCTTTTATACTCGCTCACTCGGTTGGATAGGGATCAGCTCCGATTCAGCTCCGATTCAGTGGATTCAGTGGGGATTCAGTGTGGATTCAGTGGATTCAGTGGGGATTCAGTGTGGATTCAGTGTGGATTCAGTGTGGATTCAGTGTGGATTCAGTGTGGATTCAGTGGATTCAGTATGGATTCAGTGTGGATTCATTATGGATTCAGTATGGATTCAGTATGGATTCAGTGTGGATTCAGTATGGATTCAGTGTGGATTCATTATGAATTCAGTATGAATTCAGTACTGCGGCTGTGGGTGGCAGTCTGTGGCAGCCCAGCAGAGATGGCATGCATCTGTGTGCCCACTGTGTCAGTGTGCCAGTAGAAGCGTGTCTGAGCTAAGCTGACTCCAAATTGACTCTGATTCAGTAGAAACGACTCCAAATCAACTCCAAGCTGACTCCAAATAGACGCGGGTCCAAAATCTTACCCCTTGCTTTGTGTGAAGTTAAAAATCTTACCCCTTGCTTTGGGTGAAGTTCAAAAATCTTACCCCTTGCCTTGCGTGAAATTCAAAAATCTTACCCCTTGCCTTGCGTGAAATTCAAAAATCTGACCCCTTGGGCATATGCGGGTCAAAACTCTGACCCCTCGCACTATTGCGTGCTCTTCTACAGGGGGCTTGTTTGTTGACTGGTGAAGTCTGAGGACCCTCAGAAATGGATTCTTCTCGTCAGGGCGGTTTCAATGAGCCCCTACACGACCACATTCGGCAAAGGCGGCAACGAGTTATGGCCCGACCACGTTTGCGTGGCCCGCGTGGACGTGGTGCGTGGTACGTCGTCGCCGACGGCACCATTGGATTCCTCTCGTCGAGGCGGTTTCAACGAACCCCTACAACACCATGTTCCGACCATCCAATCAAAAGTTGTGGCCTGACCCCGTTTGTGTGGCCGCCGCGTGGACGTGGTGCGTGGTACGGGGTCGCGGATAGCACCATTGTAATTTTCTCGACGAGACGGTTCAAACGAACCCCAACAACGCTATGTTTGGATGAGCCAATCAAAAGTTGATTTTTGAGGCACGTTTTTGCGAAAATAACGCTCGTGGTACATTTGGGGGTGACGGCATTGGCGCCATTGAATTTGCCTCATCGAGACGCTTCAAACGAACCCCTATTTGATATGGTTCCGATGTGTTTTGAATTTGTTAACAATTTGTCAGTATGCTGAAACTCCCTTTCGTGGGCGACGTTTTTGCCCCCAGGGCATTCGTGGTAGGTCGGAGGGGGTCGGCGTGGTCACCGTTGGATTCTACGCGTCGAGGCGGTTCGGATAGACTACTGGCGCCCCCTGGTGGATGCACACAACAACCAGAAATTCAAATCTCGCGGATCCCCTCTCGGCCGGTAGGCGGCACTGCGCACGTTTCTCCTCACGACCGGCAGGTAACGCTGCAGTCGCTCTCAGCAGGAGGTCCTGGGCATATAAGGGTGGAGATCAGCGGCCATCTTCAGTCCCTGCACCCACTTTACCTCTCTCCCCACCACCAACGCATACACAGTAACGGTAGGTAAGGGTAGGCGGACACAGCATAGGCAAGCAACTCATACGCTTGGGCTTACAGGGGTGCGCTTATTTGAGACAGGTGCAGGCTTGGGCTTATAGGGGCGCGCTTATTAGAGACCCTTAGGCTTAGCCACAGTTTGAATCTGGCGGAAAATCACGCCCAGTACATTCCACCAAAGACCGGCCAGTAAC
>JASAMZ010007287.1:0-39676 GCA_030248115.1 Linhomoeus sp. GSCO2_2 | reverse complement strand
ATCGCTCTAACTTGCTCAGCGTGCGTCGTAGAGAGACGATTCTTGAGTTGGTCGGATAGTCCCCACCAGCTGACCATTTGTTCTTTCATTGTTAAAACTAAAGCTTTAAATTTTTTGAGCTACAGTAATCCAAAGACTTAAAACGCAAAAATTCCCCAACCCGTTTGTCTTCCTTTGTAGAGAGACGATCTTGAATTCATTAGATAGGTTTCCGCACACTGATCATTCGGCTAATAGACTTTGACATTTCAAAAGTTTGAATTGTGTGTTCTACAGAAGTCCTACAAGTCCAAAACGCAAAACGGCTCTAACACGACTCGTCTTACGTCGTAGAGCGGCGTGCGATAGGGTCAAATTAACGGTCTTGACGTGCTCTTTCGTTTGGCATTTAAAGTTTTTTTAATTACGCATACACGCAACACGAGAAGCGACATTCTTGCGTTTTTAATGACAGAAATCGCTTGAACTCTTTTAGCGTGCGTCGGTAAGGGGAGACGATCTTGGGTTGGTTGGATAGCTCCGTACTCACTGATCATTTGTTCTTCTAGTGGTCGAAACTCAAGTTTGAATTTCAGGAGCTACAGTAACCCGAAAGGTTTAAAACGCAAAACTTCTCTCAAAACTTGCTCGTCTTCCGGTCGAGAGAGACGATCTTGAGTTTGGTTGGAGCAGGTTTTGGCACACTAATCATTCCGTTAAGAGAAGTCGGGATTCGAAAGTTTGAATTTCGCGAGCTACAGTAACTCAAAGGTTTAAACAGCAATGGGTCAACTCGTCGTAATTCTTACGTTGAAGAGTGCATTTCGTTCGAGTTGTTCGTAAAGCTTACGTTGAGGCAGTTGTTGAACGGTCTTATTCTGAAAAAGAAATACTTTTGTTTTTTAAACCCTTGTCTTACGAACAACTTTACCTGCTAAAAAAATTATCCTGTATTGAATATATGTTTGCTTTTTAACAATTGAATGCGTCTTGCTCAAAAATTAATCCCGGCGATTCCTAATGTTGCCTGGCAAGCAATCTCTTGAGAAAGGAGCGTGTCAGAAGTAGCGCATGAATAGTGGACTCCGGGCGGGCGCGCGTCATATCGGAAAGGCTTCGAGATACTTTACAAAAGTATCCACTTTTTTACTCTTCCACTTTAAAATACTCACAAACCACTCTGTATTAATAAAACAACTCAACTTTTTTAAATCAGCGTGTTTAATACCGGGTATACTTACTTGGTATGTACCCGGTTTCGTTTAGGCGTACCCGGTTTGCACTAACCGAGAATCGCCGTAATAAACCGGATAGAGGCTACCCGGTTTTGAAACTTCAAAAATTGCCATCACTAGTATGTACGTACTACGTGCATGGTTAGGCGCGACTACTGCCTAGGTTTGACTTTGCTGACACAGTACATACGTTAGGTTCTATTTAAGAGGGAGGAATTTACACCGGAGGAATTCAAAGCTACAGCCTGCGTTGAGAAGCCAAAGGCGGAACTCGGAAGGTTCAACGGATTTCTGTGAGTGGGCAATTGGCACTTTAAATTTTGAAAGTCATTCCTGAATGCGAGTCAGGTTTGCAGCTTGTACGAGGACGGCACTCGCGAACCGCTAGACCGAGAAAACTTCTTGCTGCGCGGTTGCAAAATTCGCAATACGGATTTCGTCGAGGGCTTAGCTCTTTATGCGGGTATTGCCGCTTCAGACCAGGGGTGACCATAGAAACTGATTTAGTTTCAGTTTCAGTTTCAGTATCAGTACCAGTTTTCTTTCTAGTTTCAGTTTCAGTTTCAGTTTCAGTAAGGAATTTTCTTGAGTTTCAGTTTCAGTTACTGAAACTGAGTTTCAGTAGTAAGTACGCTGTTCGCGGCTGTAAAGCGCACATGCAACCTCGCATGGATGCGTTACTGCGTTGCTGATTACCATGCATAAGGTGCATTCAAAGTTTTTCGTCATTGTCAATCAAGCAAAGTGCCGAATCAACCTAAGATGAACCAAACATACACCTCAAACACTGAAACTGAAACTGAAACTAGTTTCAGTAGTGCGCACTGAAACTAGTTTCAGTATTGCACTAATACTGATTCCGTTTGTAGAGTTTCAGTTTCAGTTTCAGTTACAATATGGCTGACCATTTTAGTTTCAGTTTCAGTTTCAGTTTCAGTATATTTATAGAAACTGAAACTGAAACTGAAACTAGGTTCAGTTTCTATGGTCACCCCTGCTTCAGACACAAAATTTGCGCCAACCTTGAGACGTTTAGTCAATTACTCCATTAATTACAGGTCACGACACTAAGGCTCTTCTAAACAACAGTGGCACTAGGCAGAAACGAAGCGCTTTAGAGTCACGGGTGAATTTTGACATTGTTTGGTGCGTGGTTTTGTTGCTAGCCATGTGCGTCGCCGGGTCACTGGGCTACTATTTCTCACTTTTGAAACTTGGGCCCAACTTATCCAGGGCACCATTCATTCTACTCTTGTCTTCCCCATTGGAAGAGGCCTTTTGGATGTTTTGGACGCTGGTTATCGTCTTGCAGGTAACTCTCTACAGTTTGGTCTGCATACAGTGTACAGTAAAGTGCCAAATTTGTATACCCGGGTATACTATTTGGGTCGCACTTTTGTCTGGCAAAACCCTATTTTCCGTATAGTATGTCCGGGTATACTAATAGGCACTGTACGGTATACGTACAGTATATGCGATTCTAATGCAGTGAATAGGTTTTGTTTACAGTTGTAGTTGAGCGATCTTGCGGAAAATTGGTCCATCAACCACGCATTAAAGACAGATGGCAACTTGGTCTGAAATATAGCGCTTACAATAGTTGGAACTTGGTGCTGAGTTTGCGCCCCTCTTAAACGCCAGCTTACAAAGTTCTTAGATTAATCTTACAGAGTTTGACTTTCGAATTCATTCTTTAATTTCCTTTCAAATTTCAGCAAATGATCCCCATTTCCCTCTACGTGTCCATTGAACTGATCAAAGTGGGCCAAGTCTGGCTCATGTCAAATTCTTTCAGTTTGTATCACGAACCGACCGTTAAACGGACCAAATGTCGAGCGTTGAATCTCCCGGAAGAAATTGGTCAAATTCAGTACATTCTCTCTGACAAGACAGGAACACTAACGGAGAACCAGATGGAGTTTCGAAAGTGCGCCATCCAGGTTTGGTTGTAGCGCTGCTGCTCAAGTTAGCGATTCTTTAGTGCTAATGATTGGTACCATACGTGTAACCGGGGCGGGGGGGGGGGGGGTATGGGGGGGGGGGGGGGGAGGGGTAAGCCCCCCTAACCCGAAAGCGTACCCCCCCATACCCCCCCAGGTACCCCCTCCCGTCTTCCCCAAAAGACCCCCCCCCCCCCTAGAATTTCAAAAATTTTCGCCTGCGGCGCTTAAAAATGACAAAAATTTCGCATGCGGCGCTTGAAAATAGCAAAATTTTGCGCTATATTTTAGACGTCTTTGACCAAAATTAAACGATTTTGGCACTTTTTGGCCTATTTCTGCAAAATTTTCTTATTTTTTTGGTACTTCTTTGGCAAAATTTTTAGGTTATTTGACCGCCCCCCCCCCCCTCCTCCAGGGGCCTCAGACCCCCCCCCCCCCCTGAGGGGTCCTATACCCCCCCCCCCCCTGGCCGGTTGGCGCTTGCACGTACCTTGGTACCTACCTATTATTTTCATCGAAGAATGTGTAATAGTCATCGATGAGGACGTCGTACTTGGTACGACTGTTCCAGGGCACTGACTACGGTTTGGGGAGCCCGAGCTGTGACAAATCGTCACCCCCAAATGAGGCTAATTTGTCAAAAATTCTGTCACATCTACAAAACATGGCCACGTCGGAACTGGAATCTAACCCTTATTTCAACTTTCTTCTCACGATGGCGCTGTGTAATACGGTAATGTTGCGCCACCGTTTGCACACCGACACACTGGACGAAAGCGGGCTTCCGATCGAGCATCCGGATCGGAATACTAATCGATACTCGAATTTTGATGGAAGGCCGCGGCGCCTAAAGCCACTCCGCCCGTCGTCCAGAGTGGCTCCTTTGGACAATCGCCCTTCGGAGTACAAGGAAACAAGCGCTGAGAGTCAAAATCGAGTTTTCTACGAAGCGGAAAGTCCGGACGAACTGGCCTTGGCGAAGGCGGCGGCGGCCAGGTTTGGTTTCGAATTGGTGGCTAGGACGCCGGACTACGCCGTGGTCAGAATGGGAAAGAACCGACTGATGAGGTGCGAATGCAATGACAACGCTGACGACGACGACGACGACGACGACGACGACGACGACGACGACGTCACGACGACGACGACGACGACGACGGCTTCTCTCTCAGATTCGATTTGCTTCACGTTCTCTCGTTCGATCACGCCCGCAAGCGAATGTCGGTCATAGCGAGATCCGGTGAAACAGGAAGGATTAGGCTGTACTGCAAAGGGGCCGATGTGTCAATCTTTGAGTGCCTACAGACCGAAACTACAACAAGTATCACCTGCGACGAGCTGCAAAGAACGGAATCGCTGCTGGATAAATACTGCAGTGAAGGCCTGCGAACACTATGCCTTGCCACAAGGGTAAGAGAGGCGTAGGTACGCGATAGGTATGGTACCTACCTACCTGTGATACCTATGGCATATGGTACGTTTCGGCATGGCAGTTAAGTGCAGACCAGTACATGGTACAGACAGTACTAGCTAGTGCAGGAAAATGCTAGCATAGTGTGGTAAATGTACAGAGCAGTATTCTATCGCAGCAGTACGGTACGATATTCTATGCTACAGTACAGTACGCACAGTGCACCAGTACAGTTGAGCGCAGTACAGTACTGTAGAATAATGGCGAAGTGCGGGACCGTGGTACAGAAGCACACTTACGCGTATCGCGGAGCATGACCTGGCTAAAGCTACAAGAACGCCCAGCTAAGCGTGGAAAGTCAATTGCTGCTTGTCTTCCACGCTTAGCTGGGCGTTCTTGTAGCTTTCCAGCCAGGATTGAGACTGGCCGATGTCGAGCTCCTGATACGCGTAAGTGTGCTTCTGAGCACAGCGACTGAGAACGAAGTAGTTCAGAAGACGATCGCTCAATAAGTTGCGAAAGTTTTGGCAAACACTTGACAGAGCACAAAAGAGTACACTACGAGCAATCTTACCGTGTCGCACTTCTGTATGTTGCAAAGAGCAATCTTGGTGTTAAAATCTTGAGAATGGCGTTTTCTCCGGTGCGTGCTTGCGTTATTGAACAAATTTATTACAGCCGCATGAAAGAGCACGCCGAGAGCTTTCACCTGACGTGTCGATTGCGGCTCTACGACGTCAACGACGAGCGAGTTAGGGCAGCTTTGTGCTTTCTGTCACTTTCGAGTCACTGTAACTCGCAAAATTCAAACTTTTGAGTTTCGACCAATGGGAGAACGAATGATCATTGAGTCGAGAGCTATCCAAAAAGTTCGAGATGGTCTCTCTACGACGGTCCAAGTTGAGTGAGTTAGAGCGAGCTGAAGCGTCAAAATGCCCAGAATGGCGTTTTCCGCGGGTGCGTGCTTTCGTAATTGAGCAAACTTTTGTAGCCGCATGAAAGAACACGTAGAGCGCTTTTACCTGGCGTGTTGATCGCACTCTACGACGTAAGACGAGCGAGTTAGAGCCGTTTTGTGCTTTTGCACCTCGAGTTACTGTAACTCGCGAAATTCAAACTTTTGAGTTTCGAACAATGGGAGAACACAATGATCAGTGAGTTCGAGCTCGAGATCGTCTCTCTAGGATGCAAGTTGAGCGCGATAGAGCGATTTTGGCGTCAAAATGCCGAGAATGGCGTTTTCCGCGGTGCGTGTTTGCGTAATTGAAAAACTTTTACAGACGCATGAAAGAACACGTCGAGAGCTTTCACCTGACGTGTCGATTGCCGCTCTACGACGTAACACGAGCGAGTTAGAGCCGTTTTGCGTTTTGACCTTCGGGTTACTGTAGCGCGCGCAATTCAAACTTTTGAATTTCGAAACCTCTTAGCTGAATGATCAGTGAGTCGAGACCTATCCGTAGAGCCCAAGATCTCCGCTCTACGACTTTCCAACGCCGAGATCCGAGAGCGTAACAGACGCACGCACGCGCGCACGCACGCACGCACGCACGCCGAGCTCTCGTATAGTCTCGCCCGCCTGAGGGCGGGCGAAAAAAGGGCCGGGCCGGGCCGCTCGAAAAAATTTCCGGGCCGGGCGGGCCGCGGGACCCAGACGGGCCGGGCCGGGCCGAAAACGGACATGGACGACACTTAATGAGTGCACCCCTTTTACTGACTGCGTGCACCCCTTTTACTGACTGAGTGCACCCAACGTAATTCTGGCCGGCGTCTAGAATTACTGACTGCGTGCACCCCACAAAATTACTGACTGAGTGCACCCCGAGAGCCTGGCCATCCTCCCCCTCTGATACAGAGCGAGTGCATAGAAGGGGCACAGCAGGCCTAAGCAGGCGGTGAATTAGATGGAGGAGTGTTTATTCCACTTACAGTTTGCACTAAAACTCGGTCGACGTCGCGCCTGGCGGGTCTCAGCTGAGGCTTAGCGCGACCACCAACTTCAGGGCGCGCTCCGCGCGCCCTGAAGTCGGTCACCGGTCGCGTTAAGCCTAAGCTTCGACCCGCCAGACTGCGACGCCGACTGACTCTTGTGGACAGTGGGCGCAGGGCGAGCCTAAGCATAGCCTGAATTCAAACGAGAATCCTGCTTGAAGTTTATAGAGCGCCTGTCACAAGAGTGCCGACGAGTGGGGTGCACTCAGTCAGTAATTTCGTGGGGTGCACGCAGTCAGTAATTCTGGACGCCAGCCAGATTCATGTTGGGTGCACCCAGTCAGTAAAAGGGGTGTACGCAGTCAGTAAAAGGGGTGCACTCATTCAGATTTTACCGCCGAAAACCCCCGGCCCGTTGAGACCTCTACACTGCACCCACTCAAGCAGGGCGCAATCTGTCAGCACTTTTCAGAGGGCAAGCTTTCGCAACAAGCTGTTTTAAAAAAGTTGAGTTGTTTTATTAATACAGAGTGGTTTGTGAGTGTTTTAAAGTGGAAGAGTAAAAGAGTGGATACTTTTGTAAAGTATTTCGAAGCCTTTCCGATATGACGCGCGCCCGCCCGGAGTCCACTATTCATGCGCTACTTCTGACACGCTCCTTTCTGAGGGGTTCTTGCAAGGCAACACTGGGATCGCTTTGATTAATTTTTTTAGCAGACAAAGTTGTTCGTAAGACAAGGGTTTAAAAAAAAACAAAAGTATTTCTTTAGGACCGACCTTTCAACAACTGCCTCAACGTTAGCTTTCAAACGGTCGAACGAATGCCGCTCTACAACGTAAGACGAGCGAGTTAGGGCCGATTTGCTGTTTGAACCTTTGGGTTACTGTAGCTCGGGAAATTCAAACTTTTGAATTTTGACTTCTCTTAACGCAATGGTCAGTGCGTCGAAACCTATTCAACGACCTCAAGATCGTCTCTCTACGACGGAAGACGAGCGAGTTAGAGAAGTTTTGCGTTTTGAACCTTTGGGTTACTGTAGCGCGCAAAATTCATGCTTTTGGGTTTCGACCAATAGAAGAACAAATGATCAGTGAGTCGTGAGCTATTCAACCAACTTAAGACCGTCTCTCTACGACGCACGCTGAGTGAGTTAGAGCAATTTCTGTGTCAAAAACGCGAGAATGTCGCTTTTCGTGTTGCGTGTTTGCGTAATTAAGAAAATTTTTAATGCCAAATGATAGAGCACGTCGAGACCTTTTAGTTGATCTATCGCACGCTGCTCTACGACACAAGACGAGCGAGTTCGAGCCGTTTTGCGTTTAGACCTTCGGGTTACTGTAGTGCGCGCAATTCAAACTTTTGAATTTCGAAGTCTTTCAGCGACATTACCAGTGAGTCGAGACCTTTCCGTAAAGCCCAAGATCGCCTTCCTACGCCTTTCCAACGCCGAGATATGAGAGCGTTTCGGACGGACGAACGAACGAACGCTCGCGCAATAAGCTCTCGTCAGGGGTTCGCCCGGCTGAGGCCGGGCGAAACAAGCTGTTTTAAAAAAGTTGAGTTGTATTATTAATACAGAGTGGTTTGTGAGTGTTTTAAAGTGAAAGAGTAAAAGAGTGGATACTTTTGTAAAGTATTTCGAAGCCTTTCCGATATGACGCGCGCCCGCCCGGAGTCCACTATTCAAATGCGCTACTTCTGGCACGCTCCTTTCTGAGGGGTTCTTGCAGGGCAACATTGGGATCGCCCGGGATTATTTTTTTGAGCAAGACACACGCATTTCTGAGCGGTTGTTGCAGGGCAACATTGGAATCGCCCGCGATTAATTTTTTAGCAGACAAAGTTGTTCGCAAGACAAGGGTTTAAAAAAACAAAAGTATTTCTTTAGGAATGAGTGTTCAACAACTGCCTCAACGTAAGTTTTCAAACGGTCGAACGAATGCCGCTCTACAATGTAAGACGAGCGAGTTAGGGCCGATTTGCTGTTTGAACCTTTGGGCTACTGTAGATCGCGATATTCAAACTTATGAGTTTCGATCAATAGAAGAACAAATGATCAGTGAGTCAAGAGCTATCGAGCAACTCAAGACCGTCTCTCTACGACGCACGCTGAGCGCGTTAAAGCGATTTCTATGCTAAAAACGCAAGAATGTCGCTTTTCGTGTTGCGTGTTTGCGTAATTTAGAAAATGTTTTACGGAAAACGAAAGAACGCGTCGAGACCTTTTGATAGACCTATCGCACGCCGCTCTACGACTTAAGACGAGCGAGTTGGAGCCGCTTTGCTGATTGAACTTTTGAGTTACTGTAGCTCGCGAAATTCAAACTTTTGAATTCCGACTTCTCTTAACGAAATGATCAGTGTGCCGAAACCTATTCAACGACCTCAAGATCGTCTCTCTACGACGGAAGACGAGCGAGTTAGAGAAGTTTTGCGTTTTGAACCTTTGGGTTACTGTAGCGCGCGAAATTCAAACTTTTGGGTTTCGACCAATAGAAGAACAAATGATCAGTGAGTCGAGAGCTATCCAACCAACTTAATACCGTCTCTCTACGACGCACGCCGAGTGAGTTAGAGCGATTTTTGTGTCAAAAACGCGAGAATGTCGCTTTTCGTGTTGCGTGTTTGCGTAATTTAGAAAATGTTTTACGTACGCCAAACGAAAGAACGCGTCGAGACCTTTTGATCGACCTATCGCACGCCGCTCTACGACTTAAGACGAGCGAGTTAGAGCCGCTTTGCTGATTGAACCTTTGAGTTACTGTAGCTCGCGAAATTCAAACTTTTGAATTCCGACTTCTCTTAACAAAATGATCAGTGTGCCGAAACCTATTCAACGACCTCAAGATCGTCTCTCTACGACGGAAGACGAGCGAGTTAGAGAAGTTTTGCGTTTTGAACCTTCGGGTTACTGTAGCGCGCGAAATTCAAACTTTTGGGTTTCGACCAATAGAAGAACAAATGATCAGTGAGTCGAGAGCTATCCAACCAACTTAATACCGTCTCTCTACGACGCACGCCGAGTGAGTTAGAGCGATTTCTGTGTCAAAAACGCGAGAATGTCGCTTTTCGTGTTGCGTGTTTGCGTAATCAAGAAAATTTTTATTGCCAACCGAAAGACCACGTCGAGACCTTTTAGTTGACCTATCGCACGCCGCTGTACGACGTAAGACGAGCGAGTTAGAGCCGTTTTCCGTTTTGACCTTCGGGGTACTGTAGCGCGCGCAATTCAAACTTTTGAATGCCGATTTCTCGAGGTACAGTAGGTCGAGACCTTTCCGTAGAGCCCAAGATCGCCTTCCTACGACGTTCCAACGCCGAGATCTGAGAGCGTGATGAACGAACGGACGAACGAACGCACGAAAAGCTCTCGTAGGGGTTCGCCCGGCTGAGTCCGGGCGAAACAAGCTCCGGTATTAAAAAGTTGAGTTTGTATTCTGACTGACATTGCAAAGAGTTGCATTCTTTCTGCAGAGAGTGCGAGAGTTCATCGCCCGCATGCTCCGCTTCATGAGCCCCCACTTCGCAAGAGGGTATTGCATAGCAATATTGATTTCGCCCGCGATTTGAATTTTAGAGCAAGAACATCCCTCTTTCAAACAACGCTTTTAAAAAAGTGACAAAAACTTGTAAAAGCTTTGGCAAGCAATTGACAGAGCACAAAAGAGCGCACTACGAGCAATCAAACCATGTAGCACCTCTGCATGTAGCAAAGAGCGATCTTAGTGTTAAAATCTCGGGAATGGCGCTTTCGGCGGTGCGTGTTTGCGTAATTAAAAATTTTGTTGCTGCCGCATGAAGAGCACGCCGAAAGCGTTCACCTGACGTGTCGAATGCCACTCTGCGACGTAAG
Organism: Linhomoeus sp. GSCO2_2; assembly: GCA_030248115.1. Classification (NCBI taxonomy): domain Eukaryota; kingdom Metazoa; phylum Nematoda; class Chromadorea; order Monhysterida; family Linhomoeidae; genus Linhomoeus; species Linhomoeus sp. GSCO2_2. The sequence goes on along the minus strand of JASAMZ010007287.1, from coordinate 29,322 downwards.
ACGAGCGATTTAGAGCCGTTTTGTGCTTTTGCACATTCGAGTTACTGTAACTCGCGAAATTCAAACTTTTGAGTTTCGACCGATGGGAGAACAAATGATCATTGCGTCGAGAGCTATCCGATAAGCTCGAGATTGTCTCTCTACGACGCCAGTTGAGCGAGTTAGAGCGTTCTTAGCGTCAAATCCCGAGAATGGCGTTTTCCGCGGTGCGTGTTTGCGTAATTGAACAAACTTTTGCAGCCGTATGAAAGAACACGTCGAGAGCTTTCACCTGACGTGTCGATTGCCGCTCTACGACGTAAGACGAGCGAGTTAGGGCCGTATTGTGCTTTTGCACTTTGAGTTGCTGTAACTCGCGAAATTCAAACTTTTGAGTTCCGACCAATGGGAGAACAAATGATCAGTGAGTCGGGAGCTATCCAAAAAGCTTAAGATCGTCTCTCTACGTCGCAAGTTGAGCGCCTTAGAGCGATTTTAACGTCAAAATGCCAAGAATGGCGTTTTCAGCGGTGCGTGTTTGCGTAATTGAAAAATTTGTTGCTGCCGCATGAAAGAGCACGTCGAGAGCTTTCACCTGACGTGTCGACCGCCGCTCTACGACGTAAGACGAGCGAGTTAGAGCCACTTTGCGTTTTGGACCTTCGGGTTACTGTAACTCGAGAAATTCAAATTTTTGAGTCTCGACACCGGTTATGACTAATGATCAGTGACTCGAGACCTATCCGTAGAGTCCAAGATCGTCTCTCTACGACTTTCCAACGCTGAGATCGGAGAGCGTGACGCACGCACGCACGCACGCACGCACGTAAGGACGCACGCACGCCGAGCTCTCGTATGGTGTCGCCCGCCTGAGGGCGGGCGAAAAAAAGCCGAAAATATTCCACGTTGAAACGCTCGCAGGCCTCAAAATTTCGCTCTTGGCGCTATTTTATGGCGGAAAACCCAAAGTCGGCAAAAAAATTTCACCTGCGCATTTTTTCGCCCGGCCTCAGCCGGGCGACACCCTACGAGAGCTCGGCGTGCGTGCGGCCGTACGTGCGTGCGTGCGTGCGTGCGTGCGTGCGTACGTAACGCTCCCAGATCTCGGCGTTGGAAAGTCGTAGAGCGGAGATCTTGGGCTCCACGGATAGGTCTCGACTCACTGATCATTCCGCTAAGAGAAGTCGAGATTCAAAAGTTTGAATTACACGCGCTACAGTAATCCAAAGGTCAAAACGCAAAACGGTTCTAGCTCGCTCGTGTTACGTCGTAGAGCGGCAGTCGACGCGTCAGGTGAAAGCTCTCGACGCGCTCTTTTATGCGACTGCAAAAGTTCCTTCAATTGCGCAAACACGCACCGCCGAAAACGCCATTCTCGACATTTTGACGCTAAAATCGTTCTAACTCGCTCAACTTGCGTCGTAGAGAGACAATCTCAAGGTCAGTGGATAGCTCTCGACTCGCTGATCATTTGTTCTCCCATTGGTCGAAACTCAAAAATTTGAATTTCGCAAGTTACAGTAACCCGAAGGTTTTAAACGCAAAACGGCTCTAACTCGTCTGTCTTGCGTCGTAGAGAGGTGATCTTGAGCACCTTGGATAGCTCTGGACTCATTGATCATTGTTCTTACATTGGTCGAAACTCAAAGTTTGAATTTCGCGAGTTACAGTAACCCAAATGTCCGAAAGCGCAAAAACGGCTCTAACTCGCTCGTCTTTCGTCGTAGAGCGGCGATCGACACGTCAGGTGAAAGCTCTCGACGTGTTCTTTCATGCGGCAACAACAATTTTTAACACTACGCAAACACGCACCACGGGAAACGCCATTCCCGAGATTCGAACACTAAAATCGCTCTAACTCGCTTGATTTGCGTCGTTGAGAGACGATCTCGAGCTCAGTGGATAGCTCACGACTCACGGACTATTTGCAAAACTTGCTCTGTCATATGTTTGTCAAAACGTTGACAAGTTTTTGTCACTTTTTAAAAGCGTTGCTCAAAAGAGGGATTTTCTTGCTCTAAAAACCAAATCCCGGGCGATATCAATATTGCCAAGCAATACCCTCTTGCGAAGGGGGACCTCGTGAAGCGGAGCAATACGGGCGATGAGCTCCCGCACTCTCTGCAGAAAGAACGCAACTCTATGCAATGTCAGTCAGAATACAAACTCAACTTTTTAAAACCGGAGCTTGTTGAAAGCAATTGTAGAACGTTGCGAGCAAATTTTGCGGCGCAACACCTTGGACGCATGTAATTATGCCTGTGGCAGTGTTTTGCCACCTCGGTGTCCTCGTCATCCTGGGTCCCTTGAGTGCCGCGAACGCCGCCTTGAAATCCTTCTCGTCCGTCGCCCTGAGTTAGGTATATCAAATTTTGAGTTTTCGACGCGAAGATTTAGGTTACTGTAGCGGACGCAGTTCAAAATATTTGCGTACTGTGACTCTTGAATTGGCGCGAATATGCGGTCGCTTTCGTAATTCAGTTAGTTCGTCACCCACCATGCACTTCATCTGCCATTGCCGGACGGTTCGCCGCATATTGTGTAGGTCGATTGCCTTTACAATCTAACGAAAAGTGCTACATTACGCAAGCAAGATATTCCGCCGCTCGCCTTGAAACAGGCTCAAGTCAACGTACCGTAGATAAAATTCCTCTGCAATATAGCTCACCTCGCGCGCTGCAAAACAGGGGGGGGGGGGGGGGGCGGCTTTGCTCGGGCTCGGTTTCGCCTAAAGTGGTCGGTGGTGGCGCGGCAAGCGCACAGTACATCGCAGACGCAGACTATAGCTACTTCTTATAAAATTCTGGTAACTTGGAAGTTGCAAAACTCAAACTGATTCAACGGCTCTCACGGAATACCCGACCGACGCTCTGTTCTCGGCGGGACACCTTCTAATTCGCGATGATTGGTCCATGCTAGCTGCCTCGCTACAGGGCGCCTCTCCAAGTTTACACCGATTGGTCAATACGTTTGCGCGTTACACGGCGCTTAAATTGTCATTAGTTACCGTAACCAAGTTACTACAATTCAAATTTTAAAATGCGAGAAGTGAGTCTGAGAGTCGACGGCGGTGCAGAATTGGCGCATTACTGGCGCGCTTGAAATTGGGTAAACGCACGAATTGGTTTACGGTCGAAAGGTTGGATTGGAAGACGGCCGCCAGTGTGTCGCGCACCGTGTACTGGACTCTTCTCACCACTCTGGTGTCTTTGTCGGCCTGCAACTTGCAACACGGTGTGAGAAACAACGCCAAAGCGATACCCGGGGCCAATGTGGAGCAGAGGGCCACTGCGCAGTAACTTTTGTACCGCAATATGCAGCAGGGCGAACCACTGTAAACAACTCTGAAGTCCAGAGATGGATTTGAGCGTTAGCCCATTCATTCATTGCTCATCGATTCATCAATTCAGGACCAATCGTGTGGGTATGATGTTGATCAGTCCCCTGTTCCTGATCTCGACACTGTTCGGCAGCTACGCGGTGCACGAGCAGCGTCTCGCTCTCTTCTCCATGCTGTTCGCCGTCAACGTCACTCTGGCTCACTGCATGCTCTTCTTTCACACTCTGAGCAATCGAGAAGTCAGTGACCTGCTTGAGTTTCACACCTTGATTTCACTCTGACTCACTCGAAGGGTTTTCACATGCATACAGTGCAGTTGAGATTCTTCTGTGAAGCTCTCACAAATGCCATTCAGGTTCGAGGCTCTATCAAACAGCTGCTCTTATGCGCCAATTGGCGGGAGACGACGGAGAAACGGAATTCGGAATCGTCGTATTCGGTCAATCAAAATCGGTCGAAATCGTCGCCAATTCGAACACTGAGAATCGGAATTGGTATCGCGAAGAGCTGGCTTCAACGGCAACCCTCTCCCTACGAGACTAAGAAGCCCTCCATTCCAGCCGGCCTTCGCGACACTTGCCATGTTATACGTGGTTGGTTTTGGAATTTTTAGTTGTGCTCCGTCAACAGTGCCGTACGTGCTTGGTTTGCCTGGCAACTTGGTCTGACCTACGTGTGTATTGTAACTATGTACCTTCTGTCGGATGAGGGTTGACATTGTACATTTGGGCTGAGTCGTATAACCGATGCCAGCGCCCTCCAACTTGGCATTTTGAAGGATAGGTTATTTTGTGTGCCTACGTACACTACAGGGATGACCATAGAAACTGAAACTAGTTTCTGTTTCAGTTTCAGTTTCTATAAATATACTGAAACTGAAACTAACTAAAATGATCAGCCATATTTAAACTGAAACTGAAACTGAAACTCCACAGAAGCAATCAGTATTAGTGCAGTACTGAAACTAGTTTCAATACGCAGTACTGAAACTAGTTTCAATACGCAGTACTGAAACTAGTTTCAGTCTCAGTTTCAATATTTGAGGCGTATGTTTGGCTCATCTTACAGTATGTCAATTTGACGCTTTGCTTGCTTGACAATGACAACAAACTTGGCATGCACCTTTTATTTATGGTAATCAGCGACGCAGCAACGCATCCATGCAAGATTGCACGTACGCTTTGCAGCCGAGAACAGCGTACTTAATACTGAAACTCAGTTTCAGGTTTCAGGAACTGAAACTGAAACTCAAGAAATTCATTTACTGAAACAGAAACCAAAAATTAAAATGAAAACTGGTGCTGATACTGAAACTGAAACTAAAACTAAATCAGTTTCTACGGTCACCCCTGGTACACTATCTGTAGGAAGAGGGGACGACGTCCACTCTACGCTGCCTGACCATGGGGTCACCCCTCCTGGAGACAGTTCGAATCCTCTGTGTGTTTAGAGGGCTTGGCGCGCAAGCAGCAGCAGGGAGAAGGAGATCTGTCTTCCATCAGCTGCGTGGACCTGGTTGAGCGCTGTCCCCGCCTGCGCCTTCTGGGCATCGACTCTGCAGAGGTAGTGGGTGTCTCCCGTCCGCAGGTGGGAGGCGTCGCTCAGGTGGAGTGGCCTTCACCACACCGTCAGCAGCTGCGTCTCGGCCCTGCGCCGATCGAGTGAGATGGCGCCTGGGAGTGGGGCGAGGATCCAACTCCTCTGTTGCGGGGCGACAACTCGCTGGTGGTAGACCACACCCTGGATCTGCTCAACGAATTCCAAGATTTCTACGAGTGGAAGAAACTGTAGAAGCGGTACGGCTTTCATCTCCGGCCAGAGCACCAGCGTGTTTCTCTTGTTCGCTTCTCTACGTTGCGTTTCTGCGAAGTGGGCTCGCATCGCTCCCGGTGGTAATTGATGTGCACCCCTTCGCCTATGCATGGCTGAATCGGTGCCGTCTGTCTGGCTTTGGTGGCGCTCGGTTACTCTCCAATTGACTGTTATCATCATTTCGCCTGTAATCGCGTAGTCGCTAGGAGGCGGCGCAGATTTGACCTTTCCGCAGAGCAGACACACAGACCGACAGCCAAACCGGGTGGTCGAGAAGAGAAGCTGCGGATAGTCGATTTAGATCGTTTGCGGATGGATTAGAGAAGAGCTCTCAATCCGAAGGTCGAGTTCTTGACGTTCCAGTCAAGAGAGACGGATGAAGACGTCGGCAGTCGCCTCGTCTTGCCTGCTCGTTTGGCCGCTTTTGGCCGAGGGAGGAAAGCTGATTCACTGCCCCTCCGTTGACGACAACTCTGACTACGCGGTCGCAAGTGAGAGTCGGCACTTCTGGATGGGCGTCGAGTGTCGGCGAGGAGAGAAATTGGCCGACAGCCGCTGCCACTGGATCGAGGGAAATCGCTCCATCGTCACCCCAACCGAATTGGCCTTCGCCGGGGAGCCAGCTGTTATTCCGAGTGAGCGAAACGTCCCCTTCCCAACTCCGATTGTCGTCACGAAGCTGTCCTGCGTCGCTTTGCTCTACTCGGTTTTCATGAAGGAGCGCTGTCGATACTTCGCCATTTGTGAGAAGGGTGCGTCAGCACAGCGTCAAGTCGAGTCGAGTACATATATTGAGGGGGGGGGGGGGGGGGGGTTTGGCGAATGCAATACACCATCGGGGGTTTCCAGAGTCCAGTAACTTGTAAGTATACCTACATATGTATTAGCCCAATGTTGTGACACCTATGGCGGCCAGTTTCAGCATCCTGGTCGTGCTCAAAACACTAGGTCGGTCCACTTCTCAAGGATCTGCTGATTTGTAACAGCCACAACTTAGGCTGTAATACACTTGTTATTTCGATGCGACGTTCACCATTCTGACGAAGTGAAGCGAAGCTTTCGAATGGTGTCGGAACGAATCCCGTAGACCTCGCAGCGCGCGAAACTAACTTAAATAGATTTCATTAATTACTAAAAGTAAACCAACAAATTACAGCCCCTAATCGGCAAATTGCCGGCTGCTCCTTTCCGTGACCAATGCTGCTTTCCGAACGCGCATTTCACAAGAATGGGCCAGACTTGCAAAAATTTCACTGTTTCATTGCAGGCTACTCCAAAGGAGAGTCGTGTGGAACAATTTTCCAGAACAGTAAATGCCTACACTACACTCCAGGAAAGATGACCTTTGTGGAAGCTCAGAGATACTGTCGAAGACGCGACGAGAAACTATTCAACTTTGAGGGCAGTGGTCGTCGAAGCATTAGCCGTTTTCTTAGCGAGAATGGAGCACTAAAACACAAAGAAATGACGACCACGACGACGACCACCACCACGACGACGACCACAAGCACCACGACAACCAGCCCAACGACGTCAGCGGCCACCACCACCACTACGACAACAACGGTCACCACCACTACAACCACTACCACAACGACCTCGACGACAACTACGACGACCACGACAACGACCACAACAACAACAACAACAACCACCACAACCACCACCACGACGACGACCACAACAACGACCACCACAACCACCACCACCACGACGATGACCACCATGCAAAGACGCCCCCAGAAGCCGATGACTACAACGGAGGAGGCTGTAGCCACCCTCATGACAACGTTCGGAGAGATGCTGCTCGTCTTTGGAAACCTCTTTTCTCTCGCCACTTTCGCCGTGATGAGGTTTGGCCTTGTGTGTAGCTGGGAAGGGAAAGAGAACGGTGGTACCAGGGAGGAGCCATCCACCTCCCTTTCAGAGTTACGTACATACATGTATACCCTAATCCAAAGCAACGCTAGAGAATTCCAGGGACACTTCCTTCGAGAAGAATCTGCATCGAAGTGAGGAGATCGCTTTGTCGTTGCTGCACGCAAGCCTGCACTACAACAAGGACAGAGATGACAACAGGGTAGGCCACCTGTTGGCTGGCTTCTAAGTAGTGTCATGAAAAGCCTTAAGGCTCGTGTATTTCGCGCCATTTCAGTTCTATATGTGCTACGCGGGTTCAGCCGCTGAAACCAGCGACCCCGTCAAGAAGCAGCGTCAGAGAAGTCAACTGGAGAAGCTGTGGCGCCGCAGCGCCTCTTGTGTGCGCCATCTGGAGATCCAAGTTCTGCTTGGGCCCAACGACCACAGTGTTTTGGAAAAGATGACGGAGCTGTGCGTCAGTAACATCAGCGTGACCAAGTCTCTCATCAAGCGCCTGTCTTTCTGGCTGAAGATCGAGGGCGCTCCAGAAGTGGAGGCGAACGTGACAGATGAGGCTCAGTCGGGAGTCCTGCCCACCCTGGCTGTGGCCCTGTTGTCGTTGTCGTCGCTCAGCCACTTGAACATGCGCCTCTCTATGGATGGTGTCATGGCAGTCCGTCCCAGGGGTGACCATAGAAACTGATTGAGTTTCAGTTTCAGTTTCAGTATCAGTACCAGTTTTCTTTCTAGTTTCAGTTTCAGTTTCAGTTTCAGTACGGAATTTTCTTGAGTTTCAGTTTCAGTTACTGAAACTGAGTTTCAGTATTAAGTACGCTGTTCGCGGCTGTAAAGCGCACATGCAACCTCGCATGGATGCATTACTGCGTTGATGATTACCATGCATAAGGTGCATTCAAAGTTTTTTCGTCATTGTCAATCAAGCAGAGTGGCGAATCAACCTAAGATGAACCAAACATACGCCTCAAACACTGAAATTGAAACTGAAACTAGTTTCAGTATTGCACTAATACTGATTCCTTTTGTGGAGTTTCAGTTTCAGTTTCAGTTTCAATATGGCTGACCATTTTAGTTTCAGTTTCAGTTTCAGTATATTTATAGAAACTGAAACTGAAACTGAAACTAGTTTCAGTTTCTATGGTCACCCCTGGTCCGTCCCTGCGAGCCCCAGTTCTGGCAGGGCCCACTGGCGGCTGTTCCAATTCCATTTAGTACCGCCTGAGAAATAAACATCGTGATGATGGGAAAAGGTGCGCGCGGCCTGGATGGAACATATTATGGTTTGGCGCTGCCGCGCCAACCATGATTACACCTCTAAGCGAGGTTCTGAAACAGGCAATCGCAACGTATGTAGGTATGTATACCTTTAGAATTTTCAGAGTCCACATTTTGAATGAGTCCACGTAAACTTTGTCAATGAAGAATGCGCATCGTCGTCGAACAATGCGTGATACTGTTTGCTGCGCGTTCTATTACAAAAGGCACATACTGTGGGGGCATTACCGTGAAAGTTATACAGGATATCACGCGGGGTTTTGCAACTTTCGCTGCATTGACAGATTTTGCTAAAATGATCCGTTGCTGCATTGACAGATTTAGCTAAAATGTTCGGTCGCTGCGTTGACAGATTTTGTCATTATGTTGCTGCTTTAATAGTTTTGTACCATGCGCGGTACCAAGTGTGCTCAGTTTTGGATGAGTAATCTGCCAAGCAGAACGGGTTGCAGGAAGATGGGACCACGTCCATTCTGCGCAGTCTGGCCATGGAGTCGCCCCTGCTGAAGACCGTCAGAGTCGCCTGTGTGACGCTGAAGGGGCTGAGACAGCAGCTGAGGGAAGGAAGAGGACCTCTGTCGCCCATCAGCTGCGTGGATGTGGTGGAGCGCTGTCCCCGCCTGCGCCTCCTCTGCATCGGCGCAGTCTTCGTCGCAGCCTCCCGCCAGCAAGTGGGCGGCGGCGTCAACGCAGTGGAGTGGCCCGCCCACCTTCCTCCGCAGCGCCTGACCCCTACCCTCTTCCTGTGGGACGGCATCAGGGAGCAGCGGCCAACTCCTCTGTTTTGCGGAGACAATTTGCTGCTGGAGAACGACGCCTCGGCTCTGTACGAAGAATTCGACCAGGAGTGCTTCGAGTGGAAGAAGCGGTAGAAATGCTCGTCTCCCAACCGCCTGCGTGTCTCTTGTCAGCCAGCGATTCTCCTCATCTGCATTGCAGTGCCCTCGCGTCACCATGAATTCACTTTCTTTCTTTCGCTTCTCGCTGTCTACCTACTCTATGCCGTCCCGTCTGTGTCGCTGCGCTATCTACCACATTCCTTGCTGTCGCTTGATTTGTTTTGGATTTGGACGGAATCTCGTGCTTTTCTCTACTGCTGCGCTTTGGAAAGTCGACTTGCGTCGAGGCGCCGCCAACCTACCAGTGGTGCTGATACGCGCTTTGCCACCAGGCGCATTACTAGAGTTGGAAGGCTGGAGGAGTCGACCACTTCAAGAAACTCTGTAATCCGATGGCAGACAGCCGTGTGGCCATCGCATATGTTGGTTGGGTTCTTCAGCGGCTCTCACGACGATGACAGTCGTCGCTCGCTCATTAGGACGAGCAACCCTTCCACTGTCACCTCTTCTCAAGGAAATTACACGCGCACGATAATTCAGTCACGAAGAGCATGACACACAGAGTATGCGGACGCGAGAGATCGGATGTACGTACGTACAGCTGTACGCGCACACAAAGCGGGAAGGCTACCATACACTGATTAGCTCGGGTTCTCTAATATCGTTCTCAGAGTGGTTCACTGCTAAACTTACCCAAACAACATAGGAAATCTACAGCTCAGCGACACTCAGTGAAGAGATACGAACGGAGGGGAAACTCGAACTGGCGACGCGCGAATCGCGAAAGAAGTCATCGAAACGCGAGTGATCAATTTCAATCCAATGGGCACATACGGACGTGTATAGATGCGCCAATCTTCAAGAACGCGGAGGATGGGAGTGCGGTGCGCGCTCCTGCGACTCCTGCCACTCGAAGTACTCCAGGGCGCAGAATTCTTCATTCAAGTCGGTGGTACGGGGGTCGACGACGAGCACGTCGTCTCCTCCGCGCAACAGAGCAACCGACTGCTTGACCTTAGCGCCAAGCCAGTAGATGCAGGTAGAGAGGAGGCGAAGCAGCTGACGTTGTGAAGGCCAATCCACCTGAGCGACCCCTGTCACTCGCCGACGGGACGCCAAGACGACGACGAGCTTGGGGATGCAGAGCAGGCGCAGGCGAGGGCAGCACTCCACGAGGTCCAGGCACTTGACGGCTGACGGTTGCTGGTGCGCCAACCCATCCAGAAGCACACGGCGGACACCGACGGTCTCCAGCAGGGGCGCCTCCAGAGCCAGACTGCGCAGAATGGACGTCGTCCCCTCTTCCTATAAACACGCCGCAGAGCAGCACAGTCTGGACAACTAATGGCCTAACACTTCTGCACTTGTACATACTGTAAGTGTGCACGCCACTACTATTAGCCCCTTGATCCCTCCTTACTGTCTCACATCACAGCAGACTGCTTCCGACAGAGGCCTAAAACCGACCTCCAAGACAACGTACGTGATAGAGAACAGTGAATATCCTGACCAACCTTGTATTCTCCAAGACGGATGTGAGCGAGCGCATGGAGCTGGAAGCTGCCACTGGGTGGATTGACAGAGTTCAACAGGCGAGACAATTGGAGACGTTTCAAGAAAGACGTTTGCATCTGTCGGATAGTCGACGCCAACTCGGCTGGAAGGGAGTCGTACACCGTGCAGTCTTCCAAGCGCAGTTCAATGGATGGGGCGGCGATCGAAGAGAGAACAGCCGCCAGTGGGCCCTGCCAGAACTGGGGCTCGCAGGGACGGACTGCCATGACACCATCCATAGAGAGGCGCATGTTCAAGTGGCTGAGCGACGACAACGACAACAGGGCCACAGCCAGGGTGGGCAGGACTCCCCACTGAGCCTCATCTGTCACGTTCGCCTTGTGCTGGTGGCTGCGCCGGTTCTCACGTTTTCTGTCCTTTTCTTCCAAGCAAACCCAACAACCAACCACACACAGAGCTGCGCGCAAAAACGGGCCGCGGACGTGGCGGCGAGCTGTGAATCACTTAATCGTTTTGTATCATCAGCATATCTCTCGGTTCATCCGAGACACTCCAAACGGCAAAAGATTCTTTGTTTAATTAATCCCTTTTTGGCATAGTCTTTAACTTCAAGGTATTTCTGACACATATGGGAAGCAGTGGTAACGTGCATATTGCCAATCCAATTAAGGCACATACCAGAAGAATTATCATAATAGTGGTCAAGACACTGTTAATTCCAAGCCATTCCCATATTGTATCCATGAAACTCATTTCCAACTCCATAGTATCCTTTGTGTAATTCTTGTAAGCAATCATAGTACTGACATTGAATAGCTTTTGTTTGACAAGGAACATAAGACTTCCCTCCAGGTGAAACTCAGTTGCTCCTGCTGGACACTTAACTTCACACAACAGATCTACTTTCGAAATCTCAAACATGAGAGTAGTAACAGTTTCGATGCCATCTTCATTACACTGAAGACTAAATCTCACACTCTGTTGACAGATTACATGTGCAATGGCCTCACCAAAATCCGTTGTACATGTAGTCAGCAATTTTGAACCTGTTAAACATTTGTAGCAGCCTTTAAAGCTCAGGGCTTTAACATAGCACTTGTTTTTGTTAATCTTTGTCTGTAATTTGACACCTTTCATAGTCAACTGCACTTCTAAAGAACTGATGTGTTCAAATTCTGCATAAGTTCCTCCATCCCAAGCATCGTCATAGTAAAGATTGACACCATGGGTTTCCAAGGGTAGCCTACGTTGACTGTCCTCAAATATTTTCTCCAGAGTACCATCTTTGCATGTACATGATACACCTGTTTCCCTCCCTTGGCAGTCACACAAACCCATGGCCAAGTCACACTCCATTTTCTCTGCTGAGTTTGTTCCTGGACACTGTAAAGCACCAACGGTTCCAGCAACCAATTGACCTTGTTCAGATGCCTTTACTATAGCGACTCCATAAGGATCAGCATAAAGAAATTTATTGTGAAGTATTGGAACTGGCGGTGCTGAAACTGCAATTAAGCTTAACTCCCAGTTGTCTTTTGATTCTGTTTTTCCAGGCGACAATTGTATTTCGTGCTTCATTGTCATATTTGGCAGCTGTATGTCAAGCACTGCTTTTATTTCATATTCCCACGTTGGACAAGAATAGACATCATAAATTGTTTCTGACTGTGGAACAGCAAAGACACGATAGAACAAACATGCAGCACTACCCCAAAAGCATTTGCAGCTCCAGCCGCTGCATGACTCCACACAAAATGTGAACTCAAGTGTATCAAAGGAGGTGTGAGGGTGACTGTGAGTGAAGGAATTGCATTACTTGAAATTTGCTCTGAGCCATTCTGCTACAAACGCAGTGCACCTAGAGTTCAAGAAGATATTATGTTTCCTTCTGAAATAAACCTAGTAGAACACAACCTGTGCTGGTGGCTGCGCCGGTTCTCACGTTTTCTGTCCTTTTCTTCCAAGCAAACCCAACAACCAACCACACACAGAGCTGCGCGCAACAAGCTGTGTGTGTAAAAAGTTCAACCTATACTTTGTGTCTGTCAAATTTTGGTGAACAGTATAGTGAATTTCATTTGCATAATTAGCCGCATCTAGCGAAGGTATCTTGAAAACGTGTACCACAATTCAAATGCAGCTATTACCACGATACGGTTGTCTGTACAACTGATCTAAAGCTCAGTGATATCGCCGCGTTCGCTATATGGTATCGGCATGATACGACGCCGTTCATCTGAAGTTTTATACCTGTGGGAATACGCCACATCGAACAAAAAACTTGCCAACTGTTTGGTGCAGTCGTTCTCTACTAGGAATTTCGTTTGGTGTGCGCATTTCTGCGTTATGACGCTTTTGACAATTTGTAGAATTTTGGCAAATTGTGGCGTATTTCTATAAAATTCCACAATTGCAAACAATTGCTTTTGCGTTACAAATTATCCGCGGTCTATGCTCTTTCGATTTCTGAAGAAATTTCGCCGCTAGTCCATCAGGCGACAAAATCGATTTTCGACTTTTTATACATTTTAATTGTAAACATCTCTAAATTGCAGTATTTCAAAGCTGTAGAACCATGTCACAAATTCCAATTGGCTTACGACCTTTCAATTTCTGCATTCACATTCGTCAATAAATGACGTTCTATTTTTGTCATTTTATGAAATTTTGACAAATAATTGCGTATTTCTATGAAATTCCGCTATGCAAAAATTTCTTTTGTGTTACAAATTGTCCACGGCCTATGTTCTTTCCATTTCTGAAGAAATTTCGCCGCTAGCTCATCAGGCGAAAAAGTCGATTTTCGATACTTTCATATTTTAATTGTAAATATCTCCAAATTGCAATTTTTCAAAACTGAAAAACTATGTCACAAATTCTTACTGGCTTGCGGCCTTTCAATTTCTGCATTCACATTTGTCAATAAATTACGTTCTATTTTTGTCAATTTATGAAATTTCGACAAACAATTTCGTATTTCTATGAAATTCCACATTTGAAAAAAATTTCTTTTGTGTTACAAATTGTCCACGGCCTATGCTCTTTCCACTTCTGAAGAAATTTCGCCACTAGCTCATCACGCGAAAAAGACAATTTTTGACATTTTCATATTTTAATTGTAAATATCTCCAAATTGCAATTCTTCAAAACTGAAAAACTATGTCACAAATTCTTATTGGCTCTCGGCGTTTCAGTTTCTGCATTCACATTCGTCAATAAATGACGTTCTATTTTTGTCAATTTATGAAATTTTGACAAACAATTGCGCATTTCTATCAAATTCCACATTGACAAAAAATTTCTTTTGGGTTACATATTATCAGCGCTCCGTGCTCTTTCCATTTCTGAAGAAATTTCGCGGTTAGCTCATCAGGTGAAAAAGTCGATTTTCGACATTTTTGAATTTTAATTGTGAATATCTCGAAAATGCGAAATTAGCAACAGAAACGGACATCGGATCCGTACTCAGCGGCCTTGACTCTACTTGACCACATATGCCACATATCTTACTTCGGTGCCACGGACGGACGGACGGACACACACACACACAGACAGACAGACATTGTCATCCGTATATATACACCTCGCCGCGCTGAGGCGCGGCGAAAAAACGGGCCGCGGACGTGGCGGCGAGCTGTGAATCACTTAATCGTTTTGTATCATCAGCATATCTCTCGGTTCATCCGAGACACGCCTCCACTTCTGGAGCGCCCTCGATCTTCAGCCAGAAAGACAGGCGCTTGATGAGAGACTTGGTCACGCTGATGTTACTGACGCACAGCTCCGTCATCTTTTCCAAAACACTGTGGTCGTTGGGCCCAAGCAGAACTTGGATCTCCAGATGGCGCACACAAGAGGCGCTGCGGCGCCACAGCTTCTCCAGTTGACTTCTCTGACGCTGCTTCTTGACGGGGTCGCTGGAGGCACTCTTGAGGCTCATGTCCGACGTTTCGCCATACTCCGATTTGAAGCGGAGAATTGTGGTCGTCGAGGCGCTTTCCTTCTTCTCCGGTAAAGCCACATGATGGATCACTCTGACTGGAGGAGGGCCGAGGACGATGAGGACGAGAGCTGGTTGCCCCCTCCCCATTTGTTGACGAAAACCTGCTCGAGTCCATGCTATACGCCCTCTCCATACTGACCACCAATGGTAAGTAAAAGACGACGACGACGACGACGACGACGACGACGACGACGACGACGACGACGACGACGACGACGACGACGACGACGACGACGACGACGACGACGACGACGACGACGACGACGACGACGACGACGACGACGACGACGACGACGACGACGACGACGACGACGACGACGACGACGACGACGACGACGACGACGACGACGACGACGACGACGACGACGACGACGACGACGACGACGACGACGACGACGACGACGACGACGACGACGACGACGACGACGACGACGACGACGACGACGACGACGACGACGACGACGACGACGACGACGACGACGACGACGACGACGACGACGACGACGACGACGACGACGACGACGACGACGACGACGACGACGACGACGACGACGACGACGACGACGACGACGAAACTCTGCTGCGCAGGCTACACCTACGTGACGCCGGTGACTCCCGAGGGTCAGATCTTCGCCATCATCTATGGACTGATTGACATTCCAATCATGGTGCTGACAGCTCTCGACATAGGGCGCTTCCTCTCCGACTGTGCCCCCTTCGTCTACAGAAAGGTTGTTGGTGTAACGAATCGTGATTGGCGCGGCTGTATCATAATGAGTCCGTAGTTGCTTCTTTCAGTAGCTGTAGTGCATGTAATCGTTCCACTGACATCTCTGTCTGGTATGTGGGTAGGTTGACGAATTGTTTCGCGGGTCTGTAGTCTCGTTCTGTATCTCGGATGCTATCATGACTAGTTCTTGCGCGCAATTGGAATGTTGGCGAAATGGGCTGTTCTCGTAGAATACGATTTCTCTGTAAGGCATTTCCGCGAAACAATGATTCGATACACCATTGACTGTTGTTGGCGCGGGCCGCGTGGCGGGTTGCCCTCATCTACCTCTCTGCCCCGCTGGGTGCCATGGAGGGTGTTTCCCAGAGAGGAACTGCTGACACTGCCTGCGGGGGTCGACAGGGGCGTCTTCCGGAGAAGAAGCAAGCCATGGCTGGATGCGCTGCCGACGTGCCGCTCCATTCCCCCCTTCCCTCGACGGCGTGGCGCGCGCCGCTGGAGGAAGGGCCCCTTCTATCTACAGCGACTTTTTTCCGGCATTTACTGTCTGGCCCCCCTCTCGATCTTCCCGCGGAACTTTCGGCGGCGCTAGCCTGCATATAAGCAGAGCAGCGCAAGGGAGCAAGGAGCCAGTCAGATCGAGCCAGTCAGATCGAGCCAGTCAGATCGAGCCAGTCAGATCGAGCCAGTCAGATCGAGCCAGTCAGATCGAGCCAGTCAGATCGAGCCAGTCAGATTGAGGCAGTCAGCTACAGTCAGTCAAGAAGACGCCGGAGCGAGAAGCCTCGACCGTCCCCAGTGGAACGCCCTCAAGCAGCCACACAAGGCGGAAGGGCCCGCTCTCCCGTTGGGCGACGAGACTCCGTCGGTCCCCTACTCGCTGCAGACACCGCCGCCGACCTCGACGGAAGAGGAAGAAGCCCCCGAAGCCCCAGCGGCCGCGGCCAAGTCGTCGTCGCCGTCGACGTCGCGAGCGAGCGTCACGCCTGTGGCCGTTCCTGAACCTCCGACCGACCGGCCCCCAGCTCCGCATCGGCCCCGGCCCACCTTCACGCCCCGCCGCGCGGCCACCCGGTGTGCTTCCGTTTATTTTCTTGTTGCGTGTATGCGTTGCTTGCTGGCGCGATGTCTCGTCAAAAAATTGTACAGTTGTAACTCCGTGTTACTAACCCACACTCACACTCACACATAAGTTTGGTTGGTACTCAAACTAAGCAGGCATAACAACTAATGGAATTTCCTGTGTAGGGTTAGACCATTGGGCGAATACGACGGAGTCGTTTATCTAAGTGCGCACAATTCCCTCAACTCCTTGACGTTGGAGAGCCGTTTCCGGCCTCGCGCTCAGTCGTGGATTACGGTATTGTCACACTTTGTAGCCGCGGCTCATCTCGCCCCTGTGGATTCCTCTATGTAAGAAGTCCAATTGCGCATTGGGAAGTTTGAAGCAGACAGAAGTGGAGAATAGAGGTGCAGCCGCGCGTTACAGTTGGAAGATCCGGAGTGCCACCGTATTTGACTGATGTTAGTAAGTGTTACAAGTGCATTGTGCAATAGAATCATTCAGACTGGACTCTGTTGGGCCATAGTGGTGCGTCGTCTTTTCTTTCGCGAAAGGAGACGGAGCAGCGGCGGGGGCGCTGTGGCCACCACCGCTGTCTCCGCCGCCGAAGTTAGAGGACGACTGGAAGAGGTCGTCGCCCCCCTACCACCCACCACACTCAACAAGAATGTCCTGACTGAAACTAAAACTCGCAGTTCAATTTCAGTAATTCAATTGTGGAATTTTGCACCCAGACATATACTCTAAATTCTTAGCAAATTTTACCTGTGCCTGTACCTGCCAACTCACTATGGATGAAATTTTGTTACAAGTCATAAGAAAATCCATCGAAAGTAAAAACTTCTCTCAATTCACAAAGTTGTAGCACCCGAGCATTAATGCTGACATAATGGGCTTTCAATAACTGAAACTTAGCTTCAGTCACTGAAACTGAAACCAAAAAATGAGTTTCTACTTGATTGCTCACCCAGCTTGTACTCAATCCGAAGCTGAACCTGTATCTGGTCATAATGTCACATGACACCAACAAGACTCTCTTACAAACCAATTCGTTGGAGCTCAGCTACATCGAATTGATCTATTAGATACGAAGTGGAGCGTTGTTCTTGTGTAGATGGTAGGGGGGGGGGGGGGGGCGTCGTCTGTGTCGTCGCCGTTGAAGTTGACGGAGAAGGAGATACGCGAGCAAGAAAGCAGAGGAGGCGACATGGAACCCGAGCAACAACAGAAGAAGAAGCGCCAGTCGCGACGTCAGCGTCGGAAGCGCAGCAAGAGTCAGAAGGGTGGCAGGAAGTGGTCCCTATCTAAGAAGTCTACAGTCTCCTCTTTCACTGGTGTTGCCTCCAAGCCATCGAAGGTGGTGTAATGAAGCAGTGTAGCTTGCGCTCGTGGTAATCTTCTAGCAGTTGTTGTATCGACGGTTACTGTAATTCTAATCCATTGTTTTCGATTCCTATACCTTCCTGCGTGATGTCGATGTCTACGAGCGCCAGCCTTCGCGTGACTGGTTCCCACAGGCCCTTTACCAAGCTCTAGGCTGCGGCAACGCCACAACGGTTACAGGCAGCCAAGAGGAAGCTGCCCCTCTGGGTCAAGGTCAGCATCCTGCTACTCTTCTGCACCTTATATAGGGGGACTGTTTCTCATCGGCCTCGACGTCCACGACGAGACCAAGGGATGGCAGCAGCAGCACGAGAAGGGTACGGTAACTAGGGGAGCCTTTGAAACACCTCCGTAAAGCGTCAACCGGCTAAAGGGAGGCGGGGACATGCGTTTTCTGGGACCCTCTGGGGAGGGGATCAAACGACCAAAAAGTTCGCCAAAATCAACCAAAAAGTACGAACTTTTTTGACAACAGATCACCTGGCTAAAATTACGTAGAATATGAGGCCGCAGGTGAAATTGGCCGTTTTAAGCTACGCACGCCAATTTTGAGCAATGTGTAACGCAGCATCAGAAAATTTTTGAAATTTCAAAGTGTTTGGCCTCTGTGACTTCAGTGTCGGCCACATTGGCGTTGCGCATACGTGATAAGCTTCATGCGCGGAGAGCACGATATGTTTGCTTGACTCTGTGTGATATCATCTGAAATGTGAGTGACAGAACGAGGCGCAAACAAACAAGCCTGGCTATCTCAGAATGGATATGTCCCACAACTGCGATTCGGCATCTCTTCCTGTGCACCTGCGTCGGGCTCCACAACCTCCGGGTTATCCTCCGGTGCTGGATTGGGAGGTTGTCGGCGCATCGCTGCGTCAATATGGCGGTCGTATTCGCCAGCCCTCCACTCCTGATCCCACTGATGGGCTCTGTGCTGCCGCCTATCGTCTCTGCCCTGCTCCTGGCCTAGCCTCATCCTGCGCACATTCTCCAGCATATTCTCCATCACTTCAGCAACGGCAGCGTCGTCGTCGTCGTCGTCGTCGTCGTCGTCATCCTCTTCAGCGGCCGCGATCTCTTCCTTCTCTTTCTTCTCCTCCTGTTCAGAGGGCGGCGAGGCAGATGGTGACGACGACGAAGACGACGACGGGGAGGAGGAAGACGAGGAAGAGGAAGACGTCAGTGGAGAAGACGAGGAAGAGGAAGAGGACAGGGTCACAGGGACGTCCAGTTCCTCTTGGCCACCGTCGTCGGCTGCCGCCAGCAAATGCTTCAGGAACCGCTTGTGACCAGGCCGCTGGCCAGACAAGTCGACCACCGTTCTGTTGGAATGAGGCAGTTGTCACTGAGTGAGACTGCGCTAACAGAGATGGGAATCGATGAAAGAGACGGGGGGGGGGGGGATGAATGATAATTCAACCCACCTTCCCTTGAAATCTTCCAAATTGATAAGCTTTCTGTCCACCAAGGGTAGAATCATCTTCGTGATCTGTAGCCAGTCCCCTTCTTGTCTGTGTAAGAGTCCCTTAGAAATCAGATGCAAAACAGACTCCCCCTTCTCCGGGCACACGAAAGATGGGTCGGCTCCATGTGATATTAAAAAGTCACAAGAGGCAGCGCTGCCTGAAAAGGCATGACAGGCACTCTCTCGTCACCACACCTCTAGCATCATAGAGACAGTGAAAGCCTTCCCCGCCTCCTTACCTCGCTTCACGGCCAAATATAGCAACGACTTTCCCAGGGGGTTGCAGGCGTTCACGTCTGCCCCTTCTTTGACCAGAGTCGTGGCCATAGAGATTCCAGTGTCCTCTGAGGGACACTGGAGAGCCAGATCCAGGGGGAGTGCAGCCTGCGAGTCGGCGCTGTTCATCATTTTCTTCCACCTCTCCTCCAGCCCTTCCACCTCTCCTCCTAGCCCCCTTGAGCCAACACGATAAGTGTGTTTTCGGGGGTGGGGGGTGTTTCTTTGGGTTTTTGGAAAATGTGAGCCTCGAAAAAGAGCTCCAAGACGTCCTCCCTTCCCAGACGGATAGAGTCGTGAAGCACATCGGGTAGTGGTTGAGAACGGAGCATGGTGAACAGTTGACTGGTAGACAATTTGGCGACGTCGCTGCCGTTGAGCTCCTGCTAAAACACGACACGGAACTTCACGCTTGAATGCGGATGACGACGCACACTCGTCACTGCCTGTGTTGCAAGTGAAAGCAAAGGACTCCTATTTGAGCTTCCTCACCACATCCAGTGAGTTTTGAGCATTGCCACTCTGAGGCTTCTGGGCAGTCTCCAGCTGGCTGAACTGTGTAGGGGCTCCCTTGCGCTCCAGCTCTGCCAGAGCGTTGCTGAAGGTCTCACTGGCACCCTCTGAACAGTGGTATTTAGACGTCAAATTGCAGTTTGTCACACTCTGTAAATAGACCCTACCCCATCCGACGAATTTGGCCTCTCTCATGTCCGCTATACGTGGCCAGCTGTCGCGCACTGCAAGGAGAAACCACAGTGTAGCGTACTGCAGCGCAGACTATTGTTGTAGTGCACCAAACATTGGCTGGGCTACCGTCTTCAGCCGTCGTTGCCAGCCCTTTGAGCACCGTCCCCTTCCCCCTGTGGATCTCCACTGAAACTGTTCATCATCATCATCATCAGTACAGGGTGGTCCACATAACGCGGACGATTTTGACCGATAATAACTCGAGCGACGTGTAACGGATTTCTACCAAAATTGCACACAACATACCTAGATGCACATGTCGAATTTTATACCTGAAATTTTCAGCACGCCAGCCACAAAGAATCACGAATTGTCAACTGTTAGGCGGACACACCAACATACAGGGGGCCGTCTTCTTTAACGGCTCATATCTTTGACGTGTGTTGACCGATCGGGCTGATTTTGGCCATTATAAACAAAATACTTTGATTTATATGTGTGTAAAATGTCTTGCTAATCGGTGGAGGCTTTCGTGAAATACAGTTGCGTATCTCGTCAACTGGGATGAACCATGGTTGCGCCTCTCCGGGTCCTTGATGTGCCAACCGGCTTTACTTCTGAATTACAGCTAGCCGATACAATCGGTAGCAGAAATTTGCGGGCCAAAATGCACACATTCGGACTCAACTATGTGCAAAATTTCGTCCCGATGGGATCTGTCAAATTCAGTGGGCAGCGTTTTGATTTGCAAATTTCGCAAAATTTTGGTTGCGCTGCCGTATCTCGTGAATGCCTACGCCAATTCGCACAAAACTTTGCACTCACTTCTGATGAAGTATCCTCTTCAAAATAACCAAAACTGAGCCCGATCGATTGTCCCAAGCAAGAGATGTAAGCCAACAAAGAGCGCGAGTTATTCCGGTGCATCACCATGTATGTTGGTGTGTCTGCCTAACCGTTGACAATTTGTGATTCTTTGAGGCTGGCGTGCTGAAAATGTCAGGTATAAAATTCGACATGTGCATCTATGTTGTGTACAATTTTGGTAGAAATCCGTTACACGTCGCTCGAGTTATTAACGGTCAAAATCGTCCGCGTTATGTAGACCACCCTGTAGTTCAGCTGTCACAAAGGCCACAAAATGTATTCCCAAATCCATACATTTGGCAAAGAATCCAGCGGCCGCCTCGTAGATCTGTCCCGAGTCTTCGCAGGAGGGGTGGCAGAGCCATACAAGCAGTGGCGTCACGTACTCAGGCTTCAGAGCCTCTGTCATCTCCGAAGGCATCTCGGCCTCTGTCAATCGACTGCCCACTGTGGGCACCAAAGTGTTGCAGTGGATGTTGTACTCGCGGCCCTCCTTGGCCAGAGTCTGGGCGAGGCCCACCAATCCCATACTGGCTGAAGAATCAGTCAGTCAGTCTGTCAGTTCAGTACTACACTGTTCGATCGAGTCTGTCCGCGTGCATGTTCGTCACAAGGGTAAAACGCACGCACCAGTGCTACTGCTCGACTGTCCAACGTGCCCATAGATCCCAGCGATAGAGGAGGTCATAGTGATCCTGTAGCAGCCATTGCTTCCATAATCCACCTACCGTAACCCAATCACTCAATCAATCTCCACTGACCTTCCAAACTTCTGCTTGAGCATATGGGGCCAGGCAGCCTTGGTGACCCTGAAGGCGCCCAGCACGTGGACTCTGTTCATCAGATCCCAGTCCTCCTCTGTGACGTTCAGGAAGGACTTGTCCCTCAGGATGCCAGCGTTGTTGATCACGATGTCTGTGGGGAATAGATTGGATTGGATCAGCCTGACAGGATGACGTCATGAGTAATGCCACAAAGCACGGGTTGTGTGTGGCACGTGAGAACCACCCATGCACATCTGACAAGGCAATGTACCATGCACATGGGATGCAACATGCGACGCCGTGTGTTGTGGCCATGAAGATGTCACTTGTCACATGAACATGTCATGATGCGATCGGTGCACATACCTATGGCACCACCAGTGGTCAGAACTATTTGTAATTCCAGAATCTAGAGGATAATAGAATCGAGAATAGAATTCTAGGATAGCACACTGACCAACTCTTCCAAAGGCTTTGATAGCAGCGTCCACAATGGCCTGTCCGTTCTCAACGGCGTCATAGTTGGCCACAGCCTTGCCTCCCTTCCCCTTGATCTCTGCCACAACCTTATCAGCCAGTTGTGACGAGCCTCCCTTGCCTCCGTGCATGCCCCCGGCCCCGCCCAGGTCGTTCACTGCAATACTCAAAGTTTCATTTCATGTAATTGAGTAGTTCTCCAGATGTGACACCATGACTACTTCAGATGTAAAATCATGACTACTTTAGATGTGAAATCTTGACTACTTCAGATGGGAAATCATTACTTCAATCGTGACACCATGACGACTTCAGGCGTGAAAGCATGACTACTTCAGATGTGACTACACGACCACTTCAGATGTGATACCATGACTACTTCAGATGTGACACCGTGACTACTTCAGATGTGACACCATGACTACTTCAAGATGTGACACCCATAGGTGCAGGCGGGCGGGGGACGGGGGGAACCCCCCCCCCCCCCCCCCCTCTGGCCCTAGCCTCTAGTGAACTTTTCACTCCCCTCCCCCTCTGACCCTGGCCTCTAGTGAACTTTTCACTGATAACCCCCCCCACCCGGCATCCGAAAGTCCGAAAAAAAACCGGAAATTTCAGACATTTTCTTGCATTTTTTCGCCCGCCCTCAGGCGGGCGACACCATACGAGAGCTCGGCGTGCGTGCGTGCGTGCGTGCGTGCGTGCGTGCGTGCGTCCGTGCGTACGTAACGCTCTCAGATCTCGGCGTTGGAAAGTCGTAGAGCGGAGATCTTGGGCTCTACGGATAGGTCTCGACTCACTGATCATTCCGCTAAGAGGTTTCGAAATTCAAAAGTTTGAATTGCGCGCGCTACAGTACCCCGAAGGTCAAAACGCAAAACGGCTCTAACTCGCTCGTGTTACGTCGTAGAGCGGCAATCGACACGTCAGGTGAAAGCTCTCGACGTGTTCTTTCATGCGACTGCAAAAGTTTTCCAATGACGCAAATACGCACCGTGGAAAACGCCATTCTCGGCATTTTGACGCTGAAATCGCTCTAACGCGCTCAACTTGCGCCGTAGAGAGACGATCTCGAGCTTTTTGGATAGCTTCCGACTCACTGATCATCTGTTCCCCTATTGGTCGAAACTCAAAAGTTTGAATTTCGCGACAGTAACTCGAAGGTGCAAAAGCACAAAACGGCTCTAACTCGCTCGTCTTACGCCGTAGAGCCGCAATCGACACGTCAGGAGAATGCTCTCGGAGTGCTCTTTCATGCGGCAGCAAAACATTTGTCAATAACGCAAGCACGCACCGCAGAAAACGCCATTCTCAATATTTTAACACTAAGATCACTCTTTACTACATGCAGAAGTGCGACACGGTTCAATTGCTCGTAGTGCGCTGTTTTGTGCTCTGTCAATTGTTTGCCAAAAGTTGTACAAGTTTTTTGTCACTTTTTAAAAACGTTGCTTGAAAGAGGGATGGTCTTGCTCTAAAAGCCAAATCGCGGGCGAAATCAATATTGCTATGCAATACTCTCTTGCGAAGCGGGGGCTCACAAAGCGGAGCAATGCTGGCGATGAGCTCACGCACTCTCTGCAGAAAGAACGCAACTCAATGCAATGTCAGTCAGAATACAAACTCAACTTTTTAATACCGGAGCTTGTTTCGCCCGCCCTCAGGCGGGCGACACCATACGAGAGCTCGGCGTGCGTGCGTGCGTGCGTGCGTGCGTGCGTGCGTGCGTGCGTGCGTGCGTGCGTGCGTGCGTGCGTGCGTCCGTGCGTACGTAACGCTCTCAGATCTCGGCGTTGGAAAGTCGTAGAGCGGAGATCTTGGGCTCTACGGATAGGTCTCGACTCACTGATCATTCCGCTAAGAGGTTTCGACATTCAAAAGTTTGAATTGCGCGCGCTACAGTAGCCCGAAGGTCAAAACGCAAAACGGCTCTAACTCGCTCGTGTTACGTCGTAGAGCGGCAATCGACACGTCAGGTGAAAGCTCTCGACGTGTTCTTTCATGCGACTGCAAAAGTTTTCCAATGACGCAAATACGCACCGTGGAAAACGCCATTCTCGGCATTTTGACGCTAAAATCGCTCTAACGCGCTCAACTTCGCCGTAGAGAGACGATCTCGAGCTTTTTGGATAGCTCCCGACTCACTGATCATTTGTTCCCCTATTGGTCGAAACTCAAAAGTTTGAATTTCGCGACAGTAGCTCGAAGGTGCAAAAGCACAAAACGGCTCTAACTCGCTCGTCTTACGCCGTAGAGCCGCAATCGACACGTCAGGTGAATGCTCTCGGCGTGCTCTTTCATGCGGCAGCAAAACATTTGTCAATAACGCAAGCACGCACCGCAGAAAACGCCATTCTCGATATTTTAACACTAAGATCACTCTTTACTACATGCAGAAGTGCGACACGGTTTAATTGCTCGTAGTGCGCTGTTTTGTGCTCTGTCAATTGTTTGCCAAAAGTTGTACAAGTTTTTTGTCACTCTTTAAAAACGTTGCTTGAAAGAGGGATGGTCTTGCTCTAAAAGCCAAATCGCGGGCGAAATCAATATTGCTATGCAATACTCTCTTGCGAAGCGGGGGCTTACAAAGCGGAGCAATGCGGGCGATGAGCTCACGCACTCTCTGCAGAAAGAGCGCAACTCAATGCAATGTCAGTCAGAATACAAACTCAACTTTTTAATACCGGAGCTTGTTGGTAGTTTTTGGTCCTATTTTGTCCAAATTTTCGCCTGCGGCGCAATATTTCGTCTATTTATGCACAAATCAGCGTGTTTCTGACCAAATTAAGGCGATTTTTGGTATATTTTTGGCCATTCTAAAAAGCTGTTCACTGGTCCCGGTACCCCACCCCCCCCCCTCTCAAAAATTTTCCTTAACTAGAGCCCCCCTGGCCTCCGGGTGGCCTGCACCTATGGGACACTATGACTACTTCAGATGTGACACCATGACTACTTCAGATGTGACACCATGACTACTTCAGATGTGACACCATGACTACTTCAGATCCGACATCATGACCACTTCAGATGTGACACCATGACTACTTCAGATGGGAAACCATGACTACTTCAGATGTGACACCATGACTACTTCAGATTCAAAGTTCAAGTTCAAGTCAAAGTTTCTTCTGGACCAAACCGACACAGTACATAGTACCGTAATCCAATCGCAAGCGAATGGGGCGGACCAGTAAAACCAAGAACAGTCGGACAATTGAGAATACGGGGAATCACTAGTTTATTTCTATCTCAGGCAGTAGGCGTCTATCACGGAGCAAATCCAGGAGTGAGTCACTATTCAGATTCAGATGTGACACCATGACTACTTCAGATGTGACACCATGACTACTTCTGATGTGACACCATGACTACTTCAGATGTGACACCATGACTACTTCAGATCCGACATCATGACAACTTCAGATGTGACACCATGACTACTTCAGATGGGAAACCATGACTACTTCAGATGTGACACCATGACTACTTCAGATGTGACACCATGACTACTTCAGATGTGACACCATGACTACTTCAGATGTGACACCATGACTACTTCAGATGTGACACCATGACTACTTCAGATCCGACATCATGACAACTTCAGATGTGACACCATGACTACTTCAGATGGGAAACCATGACTACTTCAGATGTGACACCATGACTACTTCAGATGTGACACCATGACTACTTCAGATGTGACACCATGACTACTTCAGATGTGACACCATGACTACTTCAGATGTGACACCATGACTACTTCAGATGTGACACCATGACTACTTCAGATCCGACATCGTGACAACTTCAGATGTGACACCATGACTACTTCAGATGGGAAACCATGACTACTTCAGATGTGACACCATGACTACTTCAGATGCGACATCATGACAAATTCAGATGTGATACCATGACTACTTTAGATGTGAAAGCACGACTACTTTATATGTGAAACCATGACTCCATAGCTGAATTCGCTTACCAACAACGGCCGCGCCCCGTTCCGCCAACACGAGCGCATAGGTCCGTCCAAGACCTGAGATGGGTGATGATAATATGATCACTTTCAATCCCAGAGTTACAAACAGTAACAGTATCCTACACAACAACTGGACTGCCGACTGGACTGACCTCCTCCAGCGCCAGTGACAATAGCAACCAGTCCATCGAATCGCAGAGCCTCTGAGGACGCCATCCTTCTCCTCCTAACAATCGCTGTTGAATAGAGTCACTCTCACCACTGCACGAAGTAAGTTAGGTCAATTCTCCCGACTCTCACGTCTTCCAATTTTGCCGAATAACGTCTACCACACAAATGTGCGCCCGCTACCGTAACGCGCTTGCAGAACAGGCGTTTCCATTGCGGAACTTCTATTTCGATCTATTCAGATGTCGCTAATCGCAACTCGCTTGGAGAATAGGCATTTCCATTGTGCGACCGTTCTATTTCGATTTCTTCAGATGGATAGATCATCTGTCCTGGGTTTTTTTTAGCGATAGTGGGAGCGTTTGCTCCTAGAATTTGCCAAACGCTCCTAGAATTTCAAGTTAGGAGCGTCACCACGCTCCTAGACTAGCGGTAAAATTTTGATAAAAATTTCATGTTTTCTCCACGTTTTGGACGGTTCTTAGACAGAACAGTCTCCAAACGAAAAATTTTTGCATGCGGCACTATTTTGCCGCAAAATATACCATTTAAAGTCCAACTGGCGTTCAATTTTCGCCTGCGGCGATATTTATTAGTTAACTTTAGGTTGACAAAACGTCTACAATGGCAATTTAAGGGTATATATTATCGCCATTGAACTTCCTTTAAAACAACATTTTTGCTAATTATAACCTTGAAAAATTTTGCACCTAAATATTGCTTGACGCCCCCAGATTTCTGAGCTAGGAGCGCCATTTGCTCCCAGACCTCAGACGAAAAAAACCCTGCGGATCTGTCAAGTTTTCACATCATCTGTAGTCCTTTGGCGCTGTCGTCGTTGTCGGCTATGGTGGTCAGCTCGATGTCGGCGAACTTCAAAGCCTGATAGCTCTCTGGCATGTAGGCGATGGTGTCGCGCCTCGAGTGCAGACCCGGCACACCGATCTCCTGGATGTACTGGAATGGGCAGTGGGTTTTGTCTGACCTCAGGTTAGGCGTAGGCTAGGCTTATTTTGGCTCGAATCTTATATCAAAAGAGCTCCCGCCAGGTGGTCTTCATAGCCACGGCGCCCAGCGACAAGAGAGTGCAGCTGATGAAGAGCATGCCCGACCTCCTGGAGCTGGAGGAGAAGGACAAGAAGAGCAAGGGCTTTCTTTACGAGGGAGTCGTCCGCAGGTAGCGCCCCCCCCCCCCCCCTTATCACTGCGCTTCCCTTCCCTCCCCTCTCCCCCCCCCCCCCCTTTAAATTCAATCTCCTATCAGCCTTCTATGTACATATCCTTCGATGTGTCTGTCTACTCGCAAGAGTGATAGAAACGAGGTACAGCCCAGGGCGTGTCATTCTGATCAGGTCATGGGGGGGGGGGGCAAATGCCCCCCCCCCCCCAGATGCCGGCCTTGCCCCCCTCAGATGCCGGCCAGTAGAACAAATTTTTGCCTGCGGCGCTATAAATAGTAAAAGTTTTCGGCTGCAGCGCTGCAAACAGTAGAACAAGATTAGTAGACGGGGGCAGAGCCCCTCGGGGCACTCCTCCCCTCTTTCAGAAGAATTTTGGGAGTTGAATCATGCTGCCCATTGATCAACGAGACATGTCAGTGAAGCTTAGTGCTTAGTGGCCATTCTGATCGCAAAATTAATAGCAACTTCGGAATTGTGACCCTCCAATACCCGACATTTGACATACAACACACCTAGCTTCGGCTGAACTGACACAACCAGGTTTTCCACTTGAGGGCACGCATGGTGGCAAGCAAATTCTCAAAAAATAGTCTCAAACATTTTCAAAGCGAAAAATAAATGTCAAATTCGTGATCAGCGTCCCCGAAAAGCCGGATTCGAGTACTTACACGGTAGGTTCCCTGGACAAATCCGGCAGCCAGAATTTTGAATTCAATTTCCCGCCAAAATACGCGTCGGACGAAAAAGGTGCTTATAACAAAAACAACGTATCTTTTGATGCTCTATCATGTGAAAGTCAAACTGACACCGAAATATCTCAACTGACCTCACTTTGCACCGAAATACCGAAAATTTGTTGGAAAAATTGAAATTTTGCCCAAAAATTGACGCCGTCCAAACTTGAAACTTTTCCACAGTAAAAGTATTGCTAAGCCTCAAAAACCCTGTGAATGTCGTCGAAATCGATCTGCACAGCAAAAAATGGGAATGGCAGAACTTTTGAATTTGGACCCAAAACCGATTTTTTGAAATTTTCACCACAAATTCGGCCACTCCGAAAAAGTGATCTACCACAAAGTTGTAGAGCTCGCCGGGTGCTATCGAATGGTCTTTGTCCCGTCGCGGTCTGAGCGCCCTACCGAAAGTTACGCTTGCCCGAAGTTTTGCCCTGAGACCCGGAACCCAACTTTGGGTAATATTTCCCGGCCCGTACGACATCCAACCGGGATTCTGACGACGATTCGGGATGAGGCTATCCGAGTTCTTCAAATCGAGAAAATAAAGGACCATTACATTGTAGAACAAACCAGGCAAGTCGTCCGGGGGACGCAGTATACTCCACAAATTTCAACTCCTACGCATAGTGACTCCTATGCTGTTTTGGCGTGCTGACGTATCGGAGTGCAAAACGAATGCCGAATTCGGAATTAGCGCCCCCGAAAACCCCGGAATCGACATACAACACAATTAATTTCCTATGGACTCCAGGAACCAAAATTTTTCACTTTGGGTACAGTATCATGCCAATTCGTCATAGGCATGTTCAAGCATCATCTAAACACCGAACGGATGCACAATTCGTAATCAGCGCCCCCGAAAACCCCAAAATCGAGTATAATATCGTAAAAGACGACCCGA